>NSDO01000059.1:28790-146520 GCA_002286825.1 Lagenidium giganteum | reverse complement strand
CGTGCCGGCGTTCCCGCCCGACAACTGCACCACAACATTGCTGGGAAGGCTTTGACCGTGTGGATCTGCGCGATACAGAAAGTAGCACACACGATTGTATACGTTGTACGCGCCAATACGTCCGAACGAGCCTCGTGTCGTCTCCTTCATGGCGTACGTCGCTGTGCCGACTTTGAAATACACGTCGTTGGTGCATGCGCGAGTGAGGCAAACCGACAGCCCTGCGTTCGAGATGAGCGACGACACATAACGTCGTCGCTCATCTCGAACGCAGGGCTTGCTGGCGCAGGATCCAATACCAGACGTCTGTATCGTCGCTCTTGCCGACGTCAACACCGTCGGGCATCGTGTTGCGCAGGATTCGTGCGGTTGTGGTCGGCTTGCGCGCCAGCGAGCCGTACACGTGCATGTTGGCAAGTCCGGCGGTGGGGCCTTCGGGCTTGGTGGTGCATGTGCGGTTGTGGCAGACAGCGAAGAGTGCGCTTTTGGTCTCTTGCTGCTCCCACACGGCAGGGCGAAACCAGAGAGAGACCCGCAAGACGACTGTGAAGCGGTAGATCAAGAACGCAAACGAGGTGAGGCAGACAATGCACTTCCACACCGACGTGAGCCATGGACGCTTTGGTTGGCTTACAGCAGTCCATGCTGCTGGCACAATATATCCTTCGTCGTCGTCATCAGCCATGTGCGACCTGGTGCTATCATTCACGCCTTGAACGTGACCCATTTGGGCCTGCGGGTAGCTAGCACAATGAGCGGTTGAATGGTCCGGTCCCACCAAGCGACAAGGTTATTTATAAATGCCGTTGACGATGAAACGGTTGAGAGAAGTAGCTGACCAAAAGCACTCGAACTTTCAGGAACAATTCTCATCATTGCCGATGTCGCTGATTTGGAGCTGAATGGCTGTATAAACTCGATAATCAGAACGTTGTGTTCAGCAGCGTATGCCTTCAGCAATGCGCTTGCATCAGGGAGATCTAGTGTAATGCTTAAACCCGAAGAATGTCAGTGGTGCTGTCAGATTATATATTGATCGAAAATAAGTTGCTTGAAAGGAAGAACTAGAACATACAGCAGTGTTGCACGTAGTTCGCTTCGATCCCAGCTTGCTAGCTTGTCGTTTGGCTGCGTCGACGTTCCCGCACATGTGCAATTCGTGCTTAAGAGTACATATCGCGTCGTGTTCACAAAAATATTTGCTGGTCAAAGTTCATCCTTGACTTCTGGTTGAGGAGGGGCGAGGTCTCACATCTGCAAACAAATAAATGCGAGAGGCAATCGACGGCAACCGTCTCAGCTCCTGGCGTCGATGCAAAGAGCAGACCCACCAGCAGCAACAGCCATTACAGGTCACCCCGTCTGCGATGGCTGGCGCCGAAGCGAAGATGCCGCCAACAAATTCGAACAAGTCTTCGCATTTTACAGTGGTGGCCGATGCTAACAGCGCCAAGCAAGCATGCTAAACACGACGGTCACCATCCATCCCAGTAGACTTCAGTTCATGCGTGGGGCGCAGGAATGCCTGATCAAGCAGAGCGCTTTATTGCCTTTCATGCATGTACCAATAGATTTGACTACAAAATGTGTCTTATTGTCGCGACTGATGTAGAATCTTGGTTATCGCATGCCATGGCTGCCACACTCGAAAGTCAATCTGTAGTCAGGTATTGCGTCCATCCCGTAGTTTTGATGGGACATTACCATCGAAACGAAGACAAGTCGACTACTGAAAAGCATTGGTGGCGTGCGCGTCTCGTTAATCATGCTACGTGCATTTCTTCTCTGAGTTGAATAGACACATGAACATTGCACATACCAAGCTGAAATCGTTCGCGATGCGTATCTGCCATAGCACAGCAGCTACACTGACGGAGTTGCGGCAGGGGCTGGTCCCCGTAAGCGGAGAGCATAGACTATATCCAGATATGTCGAAGCTTGTAGATGGGCCACCGGATGTGTACGGACGAGGGTACTCGCTACTTCTTTGAGTCGTTCGAACTCTCTTGGGTAGTGTGAAGATGACACGCCAAGTGCAGGTTTCAATTATTGGGCAGAAACCAGAACCGCAAATTCAACGCAAACCAAGGGCAGCTCCTAGTACGTTTGTATCGATGCGTGTGCGTACGCGCGTCTGCTGGCTTGACTGTGATAAAGGCGCAAGTGTTGAGTGCCCTGGATCGTGCCCACTCGTGCGTATTGTTGACATCGTGGGATCGATGGCGGCGCTCGCCTTGTGAGAACAATCAGCTCGAAGAATTCTCCCCCAATCTCTCCGCTCGCACTGCCGACGAATAGAACTAGCAGAGATGTTCTCATTCTACGAGACCACGCACGAGATCTAGTGTAGGTGACACTACACATCAGATACTGATCGATGGTGTAAGTGCCACTTCATATCAGATACCGATTGGTAACCAAAACAAAGAATGGGAAAGTACGAGATCTCGCACGCGAAGTCTTTCGTTTGGAGATCGACTGCATCAGCTGACGAGAGTACGTTGACGCAGATGATGAAATATGGTGGTAATCATGGAGAGTAACCTGGGCAGCTGACTCACAGTGATATTTGTTTGTGCTTGATACGGTTATTCTAGAATTCGAGATAGAATGCCGTCCACGGAGGTCTGCGTCAATACTACAATGGTGGATGCCACCACGTGCTTGCCTAGCACTGACGACGTGGTTTGCGCAGGTCTCCAACGTCGCGGCAGCCCTCGTGCGGCACGAGTCGCGCCAAGGCAGTTTCCAAGAGCCGTCGCGACTCTTCAGATCGCAAATTGTGTGAGGCTGTTGGTGCACTGCTTGTCTCCAGCACCCGGAGCGTTCGACCGCAAAACTCTTCCATCTCGTGCTGTGCGGATCGCAGTCCATTCGAGCTCGATTTGCGCCGGGTAGAGTTAGCGTTTCTTAGCGTGTGTGAGTTTTTCAATCTAGAGCAAATCAGCGAAGCGGATTGGTGCGTTTGTTAACTCAAATTCACTTCCGTATTTCGGGTCTGGATGTGGTTGTTGAGTTAACATGTCAAAAATGCCACAACGGGATTCTGGATTGTGGATTGTTGAGTTAACGAGTCGTCTGTACACTGAACAAAATTAACTCAGAGGCGATAAACTGGTAGTCGCCAACCTGAAAATCGTGATTCGACCTCATTCTCCTGCACGTGATTCTTGAATTTCGATCCGTGCAATGATGGAAATGCATGTGCTGTGACGTCGCCCTGTTGACCTTTGTTGGTGGCGCGGCTGGGGATACAACGCGGCTGCGGCGGCCTCACTCTCATTCTGGTCGGCGGGACCAGCGTTGCAATATTAGCCAAAACATCGGAAACCATCACGGACATGGAGCCATGGCATCCAGAGCAGTGGACGCCGTACTTTGTGGCCATCAGCTTTAAATTTGAAGGGATGACTACATACCACATCTATGCAGCGCGGCTAGGTGCGCTGGACAGCACGGAGTGGACGATAGAGCAGCTAGTAGTGGTACTACGGAGGGAGCTACGTCAACTCGAGCTGCACTGTCAAGGACAAATCTGAGGCGAAGCGCTCCCATGACTCTACGAGCTCATGAGTTACGAAGCTGTCGAAGCGTTTTTCAGCGATACCGTGTCTTTTCTTTGATTGCGGTGCCCGCGGAAACCGGCGGCCGGGCGGCTCCGGCGCAGTGCTTGTGCGTGTCAGCTCGACGGCGGCGGACATCGCTCACATTTCCAGTACGTTCCACCACTCACCCACGACCAACAATTACGCGGAATCTGCGGCACGGACACACGGTGTCCGGGAGTTGCATGTCATTGGTGACAGTCAGCTCATCATCGACATGCACAAACAGACAAGGGCACCGAGAGCACCTCATCTTCTCCAACTGCATCAACGCATGGTGTGCTCCATCGGAAGATCCCGCCACCGGTGCTGATCAGAAGTTCGACACGTTGTGGTCGATCTTCAAGCACTACCGTGATCTGGATCCACGTAGCAAGCGATCGTGTCGTTGCCTCTTTGATGGTCGTGCGGACACAAGCAGCATGCACGCGTACGTCTCTTCCTCATCATCCAGAAGCTATCCCGTAAATGACCACCGTGCGATGTTACGGTATATATCTTTCAGCTCGTGAGGGCAAATTGGGTGGTCCACACCTTTGACTCGAAACACCATTCTGTTGAGTTTGATGCGAGTGAAGGTCTGTATCTTGCCTTCCGACGCGAGTGCATGCGTGTTCACGGCCCGCCATGAGACGTCTGGGAACAGCCCTGGAGTGGCCACGAGCGTCCGCGTTTTCACGTATCTCCGGATACGCTTGTAGGTGGGAGGAAGATTGATATCCTTGACGTATAGTTGGGCCTGCTGCGTCAGCATCGGGTGGTTGGCCGCTTGGACGCTGGGGTTGAGCTTGTGTACAATCGGTGCGACCTGGGCCGCATGGTCGATGGTGAAGTCTTGCTGTTTCGAGAAGGGTCGCTCGCTTTGGCAGATCGTCGTGCCCGTCTTCGTGCCTTGAACGTCATAATCCGCGTAGGTATGTTGTGTCAACAGCAGGCGAGATGGTGGTGACGGCTTACTTACCAGTTTCGGGTAGTTTGCCAGCAACAGCACCACAACCTGACGGAATTGATCTGTGGCCGTCTTATCCATGGGGTATCGGAGACAGGTCGGCTTAAATGCTACGTGGTGTTCGCCAATCCAGCGCCACGTGACAATGTCCTCGGCCGTCGTGCTGCTGCCGAGTGCACTGATGTCTTTCTGCCGTAGTGGCTTGCCTGAGTCCGTGATCAACAAGTGTCCTGTGAGCAGATCACATTTCGGCAACCAGACTGGATTGCAGGTGCCATGTTGCCGGACTTGACCACGGGATGTGGCGTAAATTTCCAGCCGCGCACGGCTCGTGTAGACGTGCAGTTCCTCGTCATGCCAACCAAATTCCTTCGCTGGCAGCCGAGCCAATGCCGTGGCTAGTTGCTGAATATTTTGTACGTCCTATGCCGTTCTGCTGGTGCCGTGGAAGGCGCCAATTGCGCGTAGCCCCGTGTCAAAGAGGTCACCCAAGTTCGCACAACAGTGCGGTCGATGTTTCTTGTTGTCACCTCTCCCTGTTGCTTGGGTAGCCCAGCACCATTGGAATCCGACCCCTTCTGTGAGCAGCGCAGAAGCATCGAGAGCATCCCGTGAAGCAACGGCAATGTCGGTGCGACGTACGCTGCACCGAGCAAAAGGCAATACTGCTCTAGAAAGTCGACGGACGAAGAGTACAAAATATTGTACGCCATAAAGCTGAGCCAGCTCTCTGGGTCCCTGTAGTTGAAGTATATCGTTGACATGAGAAGTAAGAATGTCACGTTGGAGGTGTAGAGAAGCAAATCGTTGACTCCTGGCCTGCTGGACGCGGTCGCGATTGTGTGTAGCGGCAACTCCCTCAAGAATAAATCGCCATCAATCTTGACCAATCATTAAGGAGCAGTGTCACAAATTTGGAGTCAATGCTGTGCGGCAAGTGATAAGATGGAAAATCCCAGCAAGCTACGGCAGGCTTTGTATGCGCTCACTTGCTTGGCAAAGGTGACAACAAGTCATGCTGTGATTTTTACCATTGCTAGTGCAGATTGGGAGCTGCAAGGAGCAGTATTCTGGGGCTGATGGGCACGAAACTGCTCAGCGTGCTGTCGGGTCAGCTCCAATGCGTTCTCAAGCCATCTGCCGACGAGCATGAAGCCGCTCGTGTTCACGTCGAGAACCGCTGCTGCGCTGTGGTGGTTCATTTTGATCTTCTACGCATGCAACGTGATGTTCTTACTCATGCTCGCTGTCGTGTATTTCAACTACAGCGATCCTCTGAGCTGGCTCAACCTGATGGCATTTAATCTCTTGTACACCGAGTCCGTCGTGTTCCTTCAGAAGTACCACGTGCTCATTGGCTCATTATACGTACTGCTGACGCTGCCATCCCTGCACGGGATCTTCCAGATGCTTGCTCGTTGCATACGGAAGGTGAAGAGTTCAAGCGGCCCCAGGCAGACCCAGCTGACGCGAATGACCACCGTACGGATGATCCTAAGCCGAGGTGCTGGAGGTTTTGCGGCAACAGTGAAGGCAGCCATCAACTCGGTTGGGATGCGGGGAAAGTACTTCACACCGTTCCTCTTTGCTATCGAGACCGTCGAAATCGCGCTTCAGACATGGCAAGCCTATCGCACGAGCAGATATATCAGCAACCTCCGCATCAACGTACTCTATGGCATCGCCATTTTCATCAACTGCTGGTCGACGGCAGTGATTCACTATGTGTGGGAACACAAGCGACACCACCCGTTAATGGCACGGTTTCTGAGTGTCCTGGTGGATGCCATTCTCGATTTCGCTTGGGGGGTGGTGTTGCAAGGCGTTCTTGTATGGCGGTACTGGTCAATCGAGAGAACACTTTCAGCAATGACAACTCTACAAAGCGTTCCAGAAAACGCTGATCGGGAGCTACGTCAAATCTTGGTCGTGTCTGTCTCCAACTTTGTGCTCAGTGGATTCCCGTTTCTTGTGAATGCGATGGTATTGCACGAAATCACCTCTTTGCTGGAGCATGCTATAGTAACGACGGGACCGCTGGCGATGACGACAAACGCTGGCCAGTTGGAACGCATACTCTTGAAGAATGGCCCGAAGAGGCTTCAGGCAATGCCCGCCTATGACAGAGAGACACGGCCACCGATCGCCCCTGGAGACGTTGTCAGCGTTGATGGACGCACGAAGCGATGGTTCCGATCAGTAGCGTCGCGAGCTGACAAGATGTTGCCAACAATTTACTCGTCGTGCATGATGCTCTACGGCACAATCATTCTCAGTATCTCAATCGCCGCCACCGGATCTTGGACTCCTGATAATACGGGCACGAGCTGTCAGTATCGGCTCTACCCGTGGCTCAGCGCCAACATATCGTGCGTTGGACGCACTATAGATTGCAAACACATGAAATTGAGAGGCCGCAAAAACGAAATTTCTGACGTCCTCAGCTTGGTCAATCCTTATCTTTTGGGCAGCCTTGCGTTCGAAAACTGTACCGAGTTGGAGATTCCAGCCACGATTCGAGAGTTCACTGGCTTGGGAACCATTGCAATTCGTAACAGCTCGCTGCTGGAGTGGGAGAATGACGCTGTGGTCAATGCCACGTTTACGACCCTGCAGACGCTCCAGTTCCTCCATGTGCACGTGAGTTGTGTGCCTCGTGGCATCATGAACGAACCGCTTCCATGGTCTCTCGAGTGGGTTCGTTTGGAGTGGATCAGTGGCGAGCCATTTTACAGTCACGTCAGCGTCGCATGGCAGTCGCTCGTATTCTTCACGTGCATTGGTTGCGACTTAACAACGATCCCAGCAGTCGCGAATAACATGAGCAGACTGGTTTTCTACCAGTTCACCAACAACTCACTGGTTACAATCCCCACCACGCCGTTTTTGAACAAGTCAGATTTGTCGTACGTACTGCTGAGCGGGAACCCTATCGAACAGCTCCCAGACTCGGTATGGGATCTTCTCAATCAGCTCTATTGGCTTGACATCCGCGGTACCAACATTTTGGACATTCCCAGCGATCGCGTAGCAACAGCTCCAAGCATCAAGATTTTCGCCTTTGGGTCACCGCTATGCGCAACAAACAGCTCCTTAATTGGATCGAAGGTCTCATGCGATGAATATTCCATGATGTCGTAAGAATTCAAAGTGATGAGGAAAGGAAATGCTGAGATGATCTTTACTAAAACGAGCGATCTCGATTTTGCTGGTCTATCCGCACCAATATGGGTCTCGAAGTGCTACGATGCGGCGGAATTTTCATCTCGCACGACCTGTGGTGGCAAAGCTACCACGCTCGTGCTTCGGCATAAAAGTGAGTTGTAGGCAAAATGGACGAACTCGAAAGCCAACGAGTCGACGGGATCAGTCGGGATGGTTGAGATGTAAGTGAATCGAATGTCGAGCCAATCCAGTTTCTCCAGATGCGTCCACATCTCAATAGGAAGGTCTTGAACAAGGTTCCAAGCCAATTCGACGTTGGTCAGTTGGGGCTTGATCCAACGAGTTGTTGACTAACTGGTAGGTAGTGACTTGCCTCATGTCCTTCGCAGCAACGGGACTCGTTGTCAACTTGCAGTCACTGCAAGTGAAAAACACCGTAGACTCCCACATGTCGCCAACTTGATCGACTAATGGCACGACCAATGGACTCGAATCGAACCCACTCGAGTGACTCCGGAAACCGTTGCTTCATGATACCACTGGGCGTACACATCACATGTACATGCAACAACTGGAGTGTCTGTAATTCCACGAACGTTTCGTTGGTTGCAGCGTCGTCGCCCCACTCGATGAGTGTACTGATGCGGACTGCGATGGTACTCCAGTCGGGGGAATCTCGGATCTTGGCCGGCGCTTTCAATCGGTTACAGTTTGCGAACGCAAGATTGCCTAAGAGATGGGGATTGATATTCTCCAGGACACCATTGAGCTCGTTCCTGCTGCCGCTTAGCCCCGTGCTACTGCAAATTGCAGTGTGCAATCGATGGAACGTCCGACACAGTACACGTCGTCGGCGAGCCACGGAAAGAGGCGATAACGGCAGATCGTGCCGGTGTGGTCGCGAGACCAATTACCGGTTGCGACGAGCGTGATCACGAGAACGGTTGTCCCATACACCACCATGCACACCGTGTATGCGATTGGCAATGCCTTTGAAAATCGTGCGAGCGCCAGCTTGAACCGCCTCTTCAAATGTCCTTGGACAGCGATAACGCCACCAGGTGCCATCGGTTCACGTAATGCTGGCAAGGTTGTGATGCTGTTCGTCGGTGATTCTGTTGTGACTATCGCACTAATCAATAATGACACCAGCTCGTGCAGCACAAAAGCAGTAGCAAGGAACGGAAAGCCACTGAGCACGAAGTTTGAGAACGACACCAAATAGCACATTGATGCGCAGGTTGCTGATGTGCTCGCTTGTACGATAGGCTTGCCATGTCTGCAGCGCTATTTCGACAGTCAAGAGGCGAGGAGTGAAATACGTTCCGTGATTGCGGCAGCTGTCTTGATCTTGGCCATGACACATGTGACTGTGCAGCAGCTTACTCGGGGCGACATCTTCGAAATTGGGTTAGTCGTGCGCCCTTTGGATGGCTGAACCAGTGGGGGCGTTGAACAAGCATCTTGAAACAATTCAAGCAAGTTTCATATGACGAAATGGTACAATAGATTAATAAACTTCTACGAAAACTAGCCGGGCGATCGATTACTGCATGCCGAAGTTGTGTAAAAAATCGCTTGTGGATCCGTTGGGTCGACTCAACTTGCCTCACGCTACTGTGGAGTTCTCGTCGCACACGATCTGCGATGGCAGTGTGTGCGAGTTGCTACCAGCACATAGTGGTGAGCCATACGCATAGATGACGATGTTTGCGGTCGACAAATCCACCGTGGGAATGGCGGAAATATTAGTCGATCGGATGTCGAGCCACGAGAGTTGATTAAGAAGTGCCCACGCCTCAATTGGAAGATCTTCAATAGGGTTGCCTGCAAGCTGAATCTCGGTCAACGATGGCTTGTTCACAAAGCAATCACCGGAAATTGTCGTCAGTGAGTTGTCTTTTAGTTCATAGAGTGCCACTCTAGTCATACTGTTCACGGCAGCGGGTATTGATAGGAGTTGACAGTCATTGCACGTGAAGAAAACGGCCGAGTGCCATGCATCGCTGACTTTAGGGACGAATGGTTCACCAGTGATTGATTCGAATCGGACCCACTCAAGCGATTCTGGAAATGGTTGGTTCATGATACCACTCGGTACGCAATTCACTTGTACTTGAACGAGCTGGAGCGTCTGAAGTTCTTCGAAAATTTGATTAACTGCAGCGTCGTCGTCCCATGCCGTAAGAGTGCTATTACGAATTGAAATAGTGCCCAAACCGGTGAAATCTCGAACTTTTGAAGGTATCTCCAATTGCTCACAGTTTGCAAACACAAGGTTGCCGAGCAGATACGGATTGACCGAGCTGAGGACATTAGAGAGATCATTCCTGCTTCCCATCAGCCCCATTTTGCTGCAATCAATAGTACGTCCGACGCAGTATATGCTGTTGGTCAACCATGGATAGAGCCGATACTGACAGGTTACGCCTGTGCCGTCGACCGAATTGGATCCGGTGGCAGCGATTGAAATGCTCAGAATGATCGCACCATACACCATCGTGCACACATGGTAGATCCGCAGCATAATCGTTGACAACCGCCAGATTTCGTGCGGGATCGTTCGCCTGAAAGCCCTCTTGAGACGTGTTTCAACGAGAATAGCACGAAAAGGCACAGCCGGGCCACGCAGAGTTGACTGTTCTGTGGCACTTTTTCTCGAATTAATCGTCGAGATTCTGGCATCATCCAGTAAAAATGCTAGTTCATGGAGAACTATCGACGTTTGAAGAAATGGGAAGCCACTGAGCACAAAGTTGGAGAATGAGACAACCAGAATTTGACGCAGTTCGCGGTCGGAATTTTCTGGGACTTCGAGCAATACCAAAAGTGCCGACATTGTTCGCTCCAATGACCAGTAACGCCACACAAGAACGCCTTGAAACACCACACCCCAAGTGAAATCGAGAATGGCGTCGACCAGCGCGCTCAGAAATCGTGCCATTAATGGGTGCTTGTACTTGTGTTCCCACACGTGATGAATCACTGCCGTTGACCAACAGTTGATGAAAATGGCGATGCCATAGAGTACGTTGATGTGGGGGTTGCTGATGTATTTGCTGGTGCGATAGGCTTGCCAAGTCTGCAGTGCGATTTCGAACGTCTCAATTGTCAGTAAAAACGGTGTGAAGTAGGCTCCCCGGATGCCAATGGAGCTCATAACGACCTTCATTGTGCTTACAAAAGCGTGATTGCTCGAGAGGATCAGTGCCATCGCCGTAGCAGTCTTTGTTGCGGTCATCTGTCCTGCTGAAGCGGTCAACCTGTGGTTCTTGTCGCTCACTTTTCGCTTGGGGTACAAGCGAACAAGCATCTGAAAGATCCCGTGGAGAGACGGGATTGTCAGCATTGCGTACGCCGCGCCAATGAACAAGCAATTCTCGTTGAGAAAGTCGACTGACGACGCGTACATGAGATTGAATGTCATGTAGCTGAGCCAGCCATCCGGATCCCTGTAGTTCAAGTACGCTGTCGCCAGCATCAACAAGAACGTCACATTGCACGCGTAGACGAGAAAAATGAGCCACCAGAGCGCTGCTGCAGTTCTTGGCGTGAACACGAGAGGCTTCATGGTTGTTTCCGATGTCGTGTGAGCAACGCAGGCGCATTGCTTGGTCGGATCTACCAATAATACTCCACTAACTGACGTCGAAAACGACTCGAGGAACAACACTGACGATGAGCGCCAACAATTCAAAATCAAAATTTAACTTAATAAGAATTCAGACACAGTGCGTGCGGAGCGCCCCCAGACACGACAGATGCTGGAGCACATGTAGAGCGTGTATTACATCCACGATATTGCCGCTAGTCCGGTCATTGAGCACCAATCAAATATCATTTACACGGGCACATGACGATAATTTCGACGACGATTTTGAATCCGAGCCAGCTTCGCACAGCACGCTGCGGCCACGGCACACAAAGCAATCACCAACAGGAACACAGGGCGATAGCAGTCTTCTCCGAAGCACTTCTCGACGCCGTTGACCACCTCCGCACCACGGTGGTAAAACACAGTCGCAAACGGATTCAGCACCAGCGGGAACCCAACGGCATTTGCGATACTGACCAACCCAAAGTTCTTCCCGAAGTGCTCCACGCCAAACGCCTCCCGAACGATCACTGGGAACGTACCGAACATGACGCCTTCTGCCAACCCAGCGCACAGCACTGGCACAGCCAACCACCCGCGAGGGATGACGAGAAACAGCAACTGGGTCAGCACTGTTGCTGCCGCCGCAAACGCGCCGAAGTAGGCGCGTGGACACGTCGCAATCACATGATCAGACGCCACCCCTGTCAACACGCGTGCCGACGTGTTGCCGACCGAGAAGAGCGCAATCATAATCGGGACTTGATCCATCGGTCCATGGAGCGACTCGACGATGAACGACACGTTGGACATCACAAACAGCCCGGCGCCAATGACAATGAGCACGGCCGTGAACAGCAGCCAGAACCGAGGACACGTCAACAACTGCACGCCCGTGACGTCGTCCAGGTCTTCAGTGGTAGCAGCAACCACGGCGGCAGCGTTGTCAGCGCTGCGGTCGTTCACGCTCTTGGGCGACAACCTCGTGCATTCTTCGCGTGCCTTGCGTGGAGAGAACAGCGACCACGCAAACACCCCCGAGGCCACCAAGAAGACACTGAGGAACAAGAAATAGCCCGGCACGTTGTCGTCGAAAAAGTGATGCACCACGAACGCAAACACGGCACCGCCGCAGCTGTAGGCCGACATGAGCGTGGCCATGACCTTGCCACGATTCGCGTCCCCGAACACGCCCTCGAGCGTGATCAGCGACGAGATGACGTAGAACGCGCCGAAGACGCCCACGAGCAGATACGTCACGCCCACAACCAACGGACTCACGCGCGTCGGGCAATACACGAGCGCCACCCACAGGAACAGGTGCAGCACGCCGAGACCTCCAGCGCCAGCGACCAGCGCCTTGGAGACGCCAATGCGGTCGAACACGACGCCAGGCAGATACGACAGGTACGGCCCCATGACGGCGAGCGAGGACACGGTCGCGATGCCCGCCTGCGAGTAGTGCAGATGCACCTTCAGCTGCGCATTCCACGCAGAGATGGCGTACAAGGAACCGACACCCAGCATGCTAAGAATGCCGGCGAAAAGCGCCAGCCATCGCTTGACAGCGCAGTCATAACGGAGCCGCATGGCGCCGCCCTTTTCGAATGTCAGTCGCCCCACGAAGAGCGCATTCCACCGTCGATGGTCCGTGGTGTGGCCCACACTGACCATACTGGCCATTCGTGGTGGTGTGGACCACATAAGGCGCGAATGTTCGTGATTGGCTGAATATGGTTTAATGCTTTGAACCATATTCAGCCAATCACGAACAGAAAGCATATACGGCTCGTCGACATGCGCAGCACGTGGATGCATCGTGTCGTGCGCGCCAGATGCAGGTCGTTGGCGACGACCACACCGTCGGTGCGACACCATGCGCAAAGTCAACCGCTAATGGAGTTGCTCGGTAATGTGCACACCACGTGTTCGCAAGAGGAAATGGAACGGATGGGCGCGAGACTGGCAGCGGGGCGACGTCCGGGCGACATCATCTTTCTCAAAGGGTGCGTTGATGATGGTGCTCTGTTGTGCATTCTGTCGATATAAGCGACAGTGATCACTGACTGTGGCCTGGGCGTCTATGTTGGCATGCTCGGTTGTGTTATAGTGATCTTGGTGTCGGCAAGACGTGCTTTGCACGGGGCTTTGTTCGAGCGCTGGTGGAAGACGACGCTCTCCAAGTGACGTCGCCCACGTATTTGCTTTTGAACACATACGATGCATCCCCGCGCCATGGCAGCAGGTATTGGAAAACAACGCACATGTCATTTGTTCTGCTCACGCGCGCGTTGTCTCTGATGCTGTTCATTGCTGTGTCAGTTTAATTTATCACGTTGACTTGTATCGACTGGAAAAGGTCGAAGAGAAAGATAAAGTCGCGCTTGGCCTCGCAGATGCGTTCACGCACGGTATGTGCGTCAGCTTTGTGCCTTGTTGGGACGCAGTGCGCTGAAAACGTCCAACTGATGTCGCTGCAAATCCAGGAATCAGTTTGGTCGAATGGCCGTGCCGATTTGACGACGCCAGCGTGCCAGCTGATCGTTTGGACGTGCATATCCGATACGGCGCTGATGATCCCAGCACACGCAGAATCGAATTTACAGCTCACGGTCCGCGATGGAACGAGTCCGCATAAGCGGTGAGGTCGCCAAGGTCACACCAAGATCTGCGGCAGCGCAATGGTGGCTAGTTTTTCTCGTCTACGCGTGCAACGTGACGTTCATGCTGCTCCTGGCGACGGCATATTTGAAGCACAGGAACCCACAGCGCTGGCTGCACTTCATGACCTTCAATCTTATGTACACACCTTCAGTCAACTTTCTCATGGAGAATTCCTCGTTTATTGCTGCGGCGGACGCAGTGCTAACAGTTCCATCTCTTCACGGTATGTTTTGGATGCTTGTTCGCTCATTCCCGAAACCGAAAGCTGGCAAGCGCTCCCAACGAATCCATTCGATGAAGCACGTAGCTCCGAAGCTGCCCGCGATGACGACTGCAACGACGTCGAGTCAAGCGTGCGTTCAAGCTCAACGTATAAAAACCGTAATCAAGAAAGCCATCAGTTCCATCCGCATTCGCGGAGTATACTTCACGCAGCGACTCTTAGCAACTGAGGTCATCGAAATCATGCTGCAGACGTAGCAAGCTTACCATATCAACAAGCACATCAGTAACCTGCTCTATGGAGTCGCCATCTTCACCAATTGGTGGTCAACTTCCGTTATTCACGACGTGTGGGAGCACAAGCGCAAGCATCCGTTGATGGCACGGTTTCTGAGTGTCCTGGTTGACGCCATCCTCGATTTCACGCGGTGCGTGGTGTTTCAGGGTGTTCTCATGTGGCGGTATCGGTCACTGGAGCGAACACTGTCAGTGGGGGGGGGGGGGGGGGGGGGGGGGGGGGGGGGGGGGGGGGGGGGGGGGGGGGGGGGGGGGGGGGGGGTATTTGTGAGTCACATCCGAAGGAGCCACAATAACCAAGAAGAGAAAATATGGGATTTGCTTTTGAACACCTACAATGCATCCGCGCCATGGCATCACACTTGGATGCGATCCACACACACCAGCATTTGGCTCTCATACATTTCTATGTCAGTGTGATCTATTATGTTGACTTGTATCGGCTGGAAAAGGTCGAGGAGAAAGAGAAAGTCGTGCTTGGACTCGCAGACGCGTTCACGCACGATGTGTGTGTCAGCTTTGTGCCTTGTTGGGACGCAGTGCGTTGAAATGATCGAGCTGACGTCGCCGGAAGCCGAGGAATCGGTTTGGTCGAGTGGCCGCGCCGATTTCACGGCGACAGGGTGGTGGTAGTGGTGGTGGTGGGATCGATTTCGTGCGCCTCTAAGGTAACGTATCTAGCCGGGTCCTACACTACGTGATCACACTATATCAGTAGTTTGTATTCGCCGTCGTGTGCACCTGCACCATGCGAGGCTGCCCACTTGGGCTAGCTGTCTGAATTGGATGTCGTTGGTGCTTGGCGCGGAAGTCTGGTGCTGAAGGGCTCGGGCACATGCATGTGCAGCTTGCGGTGGTGACGGCGCGAGCGTGCCAGCTGAACGCCTGGGCGGCGCTGAAGACCCCAGCACACAGCGCACGGTCCACGATGGAGCAAGTCTGAATAAGATAAGAGGTTGACGAAGGTTGCAATGTCCTGCTTGGCTATCGTTGACGAAGATACTACCGACTATATCCAGCTGCATCCTCGCATGTGAGACTTGGGATCATTGACCGACACGCACTCTCGCCTGTCGCTGTTGTTGGAGCTATTCTTGTGTCATGCGCAAGAAACCAACTCTACTCACCGCAGTCGTGGTGATGCAGTGCACGCAGCTTGAAGGAGCAAGAATGCGCCCGCTCGTTTTCTCTCGGAGATCTGCTGCATTCCTGTGGTGGTTCATCTTGGCTCTTTATGCGTGCAATGTGACGTTCTTACTTCTCCTCGCGACGTTGTATTTGAACTACAGCGATCAACTGAGTTGGCTCAGCTTCATGGCTTTCAATTTCTTGTACGCGCCATCCGTCAAGTTCCTCGAACAGTACCACATCGTTATTGGTGCCACATACGTGTTGCTGACGGTTCTCCCACTCCACGGGATGATCCGAATGCTTCTTCGTCGCTTCCAGAAGAAGACGGTTATCGATCTGAAGAACTCCACGCCGGCCCAAACTGGTGTCGTTGCGACGATCAAGGGAGCCATCAGCGTCGTCAGCATCCAAGGACCATACTTCACACCACTGCTCATGGCAACCGAGACCATTGAAATCGCCCTTCAGACATGGCAAGCTTACCGAATCAGCAAGTACATCAGCAATCTGCAAATCAACGTGCTCTACGGAATCGGCATTTTCGTCAGCTGCTGGTCCACGGCCGTCATTCACTACGTGTGGGAACACAAGCGGCGGCACCCGTTGATGGCGAGGTTCATGAGCGTCCTGGTTGACACGATGCTAGATTTCTTGTGGGGTGTCGTGTTTCAAGGCGTTCTTATATGGAAGTACTGGTCTGTGGGGCGAACAGTGTCCGCTGTATCGGTGTTGCAGGAGGTTCCAGAGAATGCTGACCGCGAGCTCCGTCAGATCCTGGTCGTCTCATTCTCGAACTTCGTGCTAAGTGGCTTCCCGTTCCTTATAACTTCTTTGGTGTTACATGAGTTGTCAGCGTTGTTAGACAGTGCCCAACTCTCGACAAGTAATGCCGCAACCAGGTCAGGGAAACTTCGTATAGCAGTGGCGAGCAAGGGTACTGCCATAACCCCCGTTCGGAAGCGAGGCAAGAGCGTGAAGTCGGTGCTCTTGCAAGTGCCCGAAATGTCCGTGGCATTTTTCTCTGTGGGGATGATGCTTCATGGTTCCATCATTCTCTTGATTTCAATCGCAGCGACGGGCTCGTGGTCTACTTATTCCACTGGTACAGCCTGTCGCTATCGGCTTTATCCATGGCTAAGCAGCAATGTATCTTGCGTTGGACGAATCATCGATTGCCGCAAATTGGGGCTAGTGGGCAACAAGACTGAGCTCGCTGGTGTTCTTGGCAAAGTGAGTCCTTACCTCTTGGGCAATCTTGCCTTCACAAACTGCGGCAAACTGGAAATGCCACCGAAAATTCACGACTTCGACGGTCTGGGAACCATTGCAGTTCTCAACAGCACGCTCATAGAATGGGACGAAGATGCAGCAGTCAATGGAACGTTTCAGATGTTACAGACGCTCCAAGTGATGAATGTGCATGTGAATTGTATACCCAGCGGTATCATGAAGCAGCGGCTGCCACCATCTCTCGAGTGGATTCGCTTCCAGTCAATCCGAGGCAAATCATTTATCAACGACGTCGGCGATGCATGGCAGTCAATAGGCTATTTCACGTGCATTGACTGCAATCTGACGACAATCCCCGCCCCGCTTATTGGCATGACGAAGGTGCAGACTTACGCACTGAACGACAACTCGCTGACAACGATTCCGGGTGAATATTTCTTAAACAAGTCAGCGCTGACCGACATTGAATTTGCCGGTAGCCCCATCACAGAACTTCCACTTGAGGCGTGGGAACTTCTCAGTCAGCTCACCTGGATCGATCTCCGATCTACTAACGTGTCTACCATTCCTGCGGAGCAAGTGAAGGCAGTGGCTCCAGACGCGCTGATCTTCGCGTATGGTTCACCCTTGTGTTCAAGCGACGGCTCCGCAGCTCTGCTACCTCAGGTTGTGTGCGACGAGCAATCATCTGCGTCGTAAACCTCAATGAAGTCTCGCGACCACAACTCTGCAGTCGTTGAAAATGCTTCGTTTGAGCAGTGGTGAAATCATAGAACTCATTACAGTGTGCGCATGACGGCGGTCGTCGCCACAATGCGCGGAAATGATGAGATAAGATTGATGGTTCTTCCCACATTGCGCCTCCGGACGGCGCTTACATCAAGACGCAACTGTTTCACCCCTGAAATAATGAGTTTAAATGGCCGAGTCGGACACATGCACCAAATGAGCGCTTGCAAATTCACCGCAGCATCCAAGCCGGAGATCAGAATTGAAGTCACTCGAGAAAAAGCATTGGTCGATAGTGAAGGGATAGACTCGTCACTGGTCACGTGACTGCACTGAGCTCTCATACGAGTTTGTCGGAGGCAGAAATGTCGGCATTGGCAATGTGCTGCGCTCTCTCTTGCTGATTCTGCTTCAGGGAGCGCAGAGAAGACTACGGCGCCAGATGGTGAGCACACGTCACAGAAATGCAGAGCAGCTGTGCTGCAAGTGACGTCTCACGCAGACGCATTTCCTTCCATTTTCGATAAGTGCCGATCAGAGTCCTCCATTGTCGAACGCATTGTTCTTCGTTCCAACGTCGTCGCCATCAGGCACTACTAGGATCTGCGAGCAGCGTTGCCGACCTCGAGATCACTGAGCTGATTCCAGCATTCACATCGTTCTCGGACTGCAATATTCACCATCTCCAAATCTTTAGCCGGGGCAGCCGCTTCACTGAAACACCTGGTAGTTACAGCTCACAGGTGGCGGTTGGCGCCTCTGCCAAGTTGTTTGCGCCCCTTGTTCGAGACGGATCTCGCTTCTTCGCTCGCCCTCACAGCCAGTTCGCGATTCCAGCGATTGAGCACCAGCCCTTCGAGCTCGTGACAAGCAAACCCAACTCTCGAGATCATCAGCACGATGCGCGTCTTGGTGTTCTGCTTCTTATTGCTGGCACTTGTCGCCGTGTCGTTCGTCGACGCCGCCAAGAAGACGCCAGCGCCGGCGTCCGATTCGGGCTCCGGTAGCGCTGGCGACACGCCGACGCCAACCCCGAAGAAAAAGACTCCGAAGCCAACGCCAAAGACGAAAAAGCCAACTCCAAGCCCATCGAGCTCGGATTCAGGTAGCGACAGCGGCAGTGGCTCCGTTGACACTCCATCGCCATCGCCCAAGAAGAAGAAGACGCCAGCTTCGACGCACAAGAAGAAGAAGAGCTCGTCGTCGTCGTCGTCTTCTGGCTCGAGCTCCAACGAGACGATCGAAACCTTGCCACCGCGGAAGACCCCAGAGCCTCAAGAGGACGCCTCGAAGGCATCGGTGGCACCAACTCCTCCGCCGACCACCAAGAAGCCCACCCCAAGTCCGACCCCCGCGTCGTCGACGACTGCCCACGTCGTCAGCGTGCTCTCTGCTGTGTCTGCGATCGCCGTGGCGATGAGTCTCGTGTAAACGTGGTCGAGCTAGCAGCAGGTATGACCTGCTCCATGTTCAAGATTTGATGGTAATCGCGTCGTCAATTCGCGTGCGTGGAGTTAATAAAGTAATATCTGTATATTTCCTCACTCGTCGTAGTCGCCTCGTCATATCCAGTGCATTGTCGACGCATGGGTATCGTCGATGTCTGCGCTGAGCATATCTGTCCATCGTTCCGCGTAGTTTTTGCCTCCTTGAGGCTTGCGGATAGATTCTCGCATGCCTTCGATCTCCAGGTGCTGTGCGTATGGCATTCGCCCGGATGGCTGCAGTGTACGAATTGAGTCATCGCGCAGTGTCAACAGAGGTGCCTCCCTGGAGTCGCCGGCGGATGGTTTGAGACTTGTTGAGATCGCCGCTTGGCGCATCGTTGCCACTTCTCGCTGCAATGCGCCAAGCTGCTGTTTCAGCATTTCAATGTCGCGCGACTGGGTGCGATTACGCTCTTCCAGTTCTTGGCGTTGCACTTCACCGATTTGTTCTGCACGCTTGCTTTCAGCCAGTTTGCGCTCCAATTCGGCCATTCCCACTTCGAGGGTTTTCACGGCGCGTTTGCGTTCATGGACCATGCGATTCGAGTCTTCAATGATCTTGTCCACCTTCGCTTGCAATTGGGCCTCTCGCCTTTGCAATTCCTGATCGTGGCGCTCTTTCATACTTCGTAATTCCGCTTGAAGCTGCACCAGCTGCGTGGTTGCTTGCTGCTCATGGGACTGGCTGTGTGCAAGCTCATTGCGAAGCCCATTGACAACACCTTCCAAGTCGCGCACCTTCAGCTCAACTTCGGTCTTTTGTTGGTGAAGGTCTTGATACGACGTGCACATGGTGGCCACTGGTTTGTGTGCCACTGTTCCTACGCCAGCATTCAGCAGCCCTTGTTGTTGGTCCATCCGCCAATGTGTCCACTTGCCCCACATCCCACACGTTGGGACGAAGTGCTCAGCGGCATTTTTGGAGCAGAAGAAGCACTTGCCAGGCTTGAACGACGGCAAGATCGACATCATGCGACTGTCATTGTCAGTCACCACCAAGGCTTCAGTTGGTGAAGTCGCCGTAGTATTAGCAGATGACTCACGAACAGGATCTTCAATTGTCGTTGCCAACACGCCTTCGTGTCCTTTCGATGCAATGCGGCGGCGAGGCGAACCACTCTTTCGTGGAGTAGCGGGTGCTGCTGCCCCGTTGGCAGCGATGCGCAGTGACAGCAACTGAGGATCGAAGCCCGCGTTGTACTCGGACACAATCTTTTCCAGAAGTGGGAAGTCGTTCTCGAGGCCTTGCTGAAGCTGAGGATAGAGAAAACACGATCGCGTCAAGAACGAGACCAGCTCGTGCCACGCGCAAACGAAGCGACTGAATACTCCGAGCGCCACAATGATCGATGCCATGAGCAACCCGTAGCCAACACTGTGTGCTGAGATAATGATCCATGATTGGGGCATGGCAAGCGACATCATCCACAGTAAGACAGCACCGAGAAAGGGCACGACGAAGAGCCACTGCAATTGGCGCGTCATGA
Source organism: Lagenidium giganteum (assembly GCA_002286825.1). Lineage (NCBI taxonomy): Eukaryota > Oomycota > Peronosporomycetes > Pythiales > Pythiaceae > Lagenidium > Lagenidium giganteum. The sequence goes on along the minus strand of NSDO01000059.1, from coordinate 125,959 downwards.
TCACCAAGAACACCGTGACACCAGCGCAGTGACTGAACCACGCCCAACCCGTGTCTTCATCGACGAACTTGAACGTGTCAGGTAGCGACGCCCATCCACCAAGTGTGAATGCGGCCCATAGCCCGACACTTAGCAAAAACGTCGTCGTGTTGGCATTCCGCAGTGACTTGAAGAACCGATCCGTGCCTTGCGGCGTCACGAGCGTGCTGGTGCGTGCGACCGCCAACGTGATGCTTTCGCTGCTCAAGCACCGCCGTAGCACGAAGCGCTCCCGCGAGTTGGACTCGGAGAAGTACGCGATGACGTTGAAGATCCCAGTGACTGGGGCGCAGTAGAGGAAGCCCAGCACGCTCTCAGCCATTCTCTCTGGTGGACGTACGGCGAACGACAGCGCGACGTACAGAAGCGCAGTTGCCCAGCTACCCACAAAGGACGACACAAAGCCTAGCGGCGTGATCTTCGGGATCGTATAGAAAGACAGGCCAAACACCAGGAAGAGTGCGTCCTAGTCCACATGACAAACAAGCAGGGGATTATCACAGCATTAATGAATCGTCACTAGCATTTAGCAGGCAGCTGCGTTCACTCACCCATTGATGGAGACTCGAGCGTTGCAACGCGTACAGCAGCAGCGTAGGAATGCCATTGCACATCGACACGATCAGCATCGTCCATTCAGTAGCCCGTACAAGATCCTGCAGCACCATGACATACACACGTCCGTCAGTCTTTGCACACGGACGCACAGCGCCCTAGCCATTGATAGCAGCAGCTTCGTACCCACGTCACGAGCACGAACATGGAAATCTGCAGCATCTACAGAGTCACACACACCACCACAATAACACACACACACACACAGCGCTTAGTTCACCACCGCATCCACACACGGATAGATCGATAGATGACTATGGCGCACGCACAGCCAGGAAGACGCGCGCTGGTACCGTCACCAGCAGATGCTCCGGTGGGTGCTCCACGCAGTCGCCCAAGCCAAACAGGATGTGGAAGGCGGCCGCTGGGATAAGCGAGCGCAGCCACAGCGCCTTCTTGCGCTTGTGGCTGTACGCCAAGTACGCATCCTCGAGCTCCTGGTCTTCGAACTTGAGCGTGAACTGGTTGAGCCGCACCGTCGTGTGGCGCCGCTCGCCCATGGTCGGCCGTTGGGATCTGTTGCTGCAATGCTGGGACTCGGCGCGTGCGTAATTCTACCGAGTGGTAATTACCACATGGGTGGAACAGATCTCGGCCAACAGATGGAGCAAGAAGCTGCATCATCCGATCTTGATGAGAATCAATGTGGCAAGAGGGGAATATGAACGATAGAAATGTTGTTTACTCGTCACATAAATCATTAAATGGTGTAGAGGATGATGGCGATGATGGTCAGGAGCACGATGATCACGTAGAGTTTGCACACCTGGAGAAGCGTAGCACGGATTAATCGGTCAGCCATCTGATGAACGATCCCAAGGCAAGAGCCACTGGAGAAGGTACCTTTGCTTTCTTCTTGTTCACTTCTTCAGCAGAGGCCGTCTGCACCTGCAGCGTGCCTGTGGCGTTGTCAATGCGCTGAAGGAGAGGTCGCATTGCGCATAATTTATTTCAGTGCCCACGAGTTGTCCTCGATATCTCCAACGAAACCACTCACGTTGTCAATGTCGTCGATCAAGATCGTTTGGTCCACGACTTCGTCGTTGATAGCGCGTGCTTGGTTCTTCAAGCCCTTTGCGCCTTGGTGGATCTGGTCCAGCATGCGCTCCTGGTTGGCCAGCTCATCGCGCCGCCGCTGCTCCAACTGCTGCGTGTCCATCGCCTGGTAATCTGTGTTCGCGCGCGGAGATGGTTCGAATCCACGAGGACCTGCTCCCTGCATGCTGTTTTGCTTCTGTGTGCAGACAGCGCCCGTGCCGATGTGTCAATGTCAGTTGTGTCAATGTGGTCGATGACGGCAGCGTAACCTGGTCCGAGCGAGTCACACGACCGTAACCCACCCATGAGCCCCGAAAATTCCCACCTTATACGCATTACCTTGCCTCATCGTAATACAGCACCCCTCCATGTGACATACCGGTACGTACTTTCAAACGCATCAGAGCGGACTTGTTCAGCGTTCAGGTTATGAAGGTTTGATGTTTGTTTATGAAGATGCTGGCTTTTCTTCTCCGAGCCGTTGACCCAAATTGAGCTCCTGAGCCCATTGGCGCTTCCTCGCTCAGGAAGAACGCGTCCAGCATTGCCGCATTGCCTGCGCTATATAGCCTCGGCAATTGCCCATGGCTGCCACGTGCAATTGCATGTTTGCTGTACCACGTGCACTCGTGTCGCAGAACAAGCGGCGCTTCCAAGAAGATGGCTTTGACCTCGACCTGTGCTACTTGCATCCGCGTGTGATCGTCATGGGTGCGTTGGTGCTGCCATCGTCGATTGTCAATGGCTGGCGCCTTTGTTTAATGGCATAACGCGACCTGCCACAGGCTTTCCGTCAGTCGGAATGGAGACCATGTACCGGAACCCTCGCAATGAAGTCGTGCGGCTGCTTGAGACTCGCCACGAGGGGCTCTATAAAGTGTTCAACTTCTGCTCCGAGAGCAATCGCCAGTGCGCCTGCAATCGCCACAATATGAACACATCTCACGATGACTGAGAGAAAATTGCTGTACTTGCGCTTGCTGATCTAGGTATTCTCCAGACGTGTTTGACGGGCGTGTCTCGTGCTATCCAATCGAAGATCACAACGTGCCGTCTTTCGATCAACTGTCCGTGCATTTGCGTGTTGGTTGGAGCGGCTTGATTCGTGCAATCGAGTGATGACATGATTTCTCTTTTTTGCTGTCCAGATTCACGTTTTGTGAGGATGCCGCTGCCTGGTTGCATGAGAACGAGCACCACATCGTCGTGCTGCATTGCAAAGCGGGCAAGGGCCGAGCGGGCATGATGGCGTGCATGCTTTTGTTGCGAATGGGCTTTGCACCGTCCGCTGCCGATGCAATCCAGCAATACAACCGACTGCGAGTCCGAGATATGCGAGGCTTGACCGTCGTCAGTCAAAAGAAGTGGGTGCACTACTACGAGCAATTATGGCAAGAGAACCAGCGCACTCCTTTGCCTCGTCCGATCCCACAGAAGCCGTATGTGATTCGAGAATTGTCCATTCGAAACGGACTTACGGCTGTGGAGCCGCCTTTGTTGCGCGTTCGCATCTACATGCTGACGGACGACAGCTCTGCCGCCAGTCTGGATTCGAATGAGGCTGATTCGTCCACACCAGCGCGACGTCCAACCAAGACACTGGTACACCAAAGCATAGGCCAAGAACAGTTCGCGCTCAATGAAGACATCCGCGGCAGTGTATTGATCGAATTTCGCAGCATCAACTGTGGCAACTGCGTGATCACGAAACATTTCAAAGTTTGGTTCAACACGCGCTTCCTCCAACCTAGTAAGTGTGCTCACAGGTGTGCTACTTGACAGAAAGTGACTAATATCTGGATTCTGTGAACTAGATACTGATGGTCGTGTGGTGTTTTCACGCGATGAGCTCGATTGGGTCTCTCGAGATAAAAAGATGCGACGTTTCCCAGCGGCATTTGACTTGGAAATCCGAGTACTGCGATCACCATTGGCAGTTTGATCGATTGGCACTCCATTTGGAGGTGATGTTGCTGTACGATCGGTCAGTATGTCATCTAAAGCGGTATTTATCCCATTTCCCAGCATAATAGAATCGACATTTCGTCGTCATCACCATCTTTGCCGGATTCGCTCTTTGAATATTCACTCGGACAATGGTAGGGAAAGTGTGGGTGATTGAGTGATGACATAATGTTATCGACTCATGCAAGCCCAAGCCACAATAAACATCCAGAAAGTGTGGTGGGGTTGAAAGTTGAGTGGTATTCGCAGGTAATTCAACAAATGACCACATACTACCGAGTAGTATCCAACCGTTAATGTAAATCATGATGCACTGCGCCAGCGACAACACTCGGATGTCCTTCGTATTTACCGTGAGTGTGTCACCGGATACGCACAGCAAGTCGCAAGCGTGACAACCGAGCACTGGGACTCTGCAACATCAGGTGCCTTCCGCTGAGATCACTGTAACTGGTAGTTGTGGTATGTTGCGACGCAAGTATCTTGAAAGTTTCCAGCCAAATTGCGATCATCGTGTATGTAGGTTACGATCTATGGAAATGCGCGGCACCTAGAAGGCGCAGATCTGCACCTCGTTGGCCGTGCACGATTCGCGAGCACGCATGCTTCGTGGACACTCGATCTGCATCGTAAACTCCTTGGACCAGTGTGTGAGCACATCCGCCATGTACCCTTCGTTGCACTTAAGCACGGCATTTGGACCTACCCGGTTCTCACGCAGCGCGGACGCTTGAACGCATCTACCGATGTTATCTTCACGCGTGTGCCAACGCCGGAAGCGCTCCTACATACGCATGCGCCGATGTTATCTTGGAATCGGTTGGCTGAGTGCACGGCGCGGTGTCTTTGCCGTGACAAAGCCGGGCGGGCCACGACATTCGTAGCATCCAATGGCTCAACTTGGGGTTGTAGTCCATGGCAAAGATTACCGGCAAAATTGGTGCTACAGCGAGAACAAACTTCATCCTAGCGAGTGGCAAAGGATTCTTGATTAGGCGATCGGTGAATGAGTTGCGAGCTCCGTGAAGGAGAGGGTGGATACAGATGTTCAGACCGTCAACTACGAACAGAATGATACCTCGGATTACTCAGTGGATGTGCTCATTTCACTCTCATATAGTGGGGTCAGACTGGCACTCACTACTACGGCAAATTCGAACTTGCTTCTTCCAACAACCCACAAGGACCTTACTTTTGAAGTACGTGGCAGTAGAGCCATTTTTGTGCATAACATATCATCACTATCTTCGTCTCACTAATACTGGTCATGGAAATATGACAGTGAACTGGATTCCATTATCAGTCACAATGCAAGCTCTTCCAAACGAGCACTGCACTGCACAGGATTGCAAAACTCCGAAGTCAATGAGTTCAAACCACATATCACCTCAAGGGGCTTCTGATAATGACCGGTTGGAATGGTGGAATGCCCCATCCTTGACGTGCAATGTCTCGCATCTCGTTTGTCGAAGACTGGTCCCTCAATCATAGAAGCGCCGTCCTCATTCGACCAGCAACTCAAAGAATACACGTTGCAGTCACCGTACACCGCCGCTGCAATGCGCTGTGCGCGCGGACGGCTGGGATGTCCCCACGCCGGCGCACTCGGCTTGGAGGTGACGCAAAGGCTTCACCTACTTAGTCAAGTAAGATTCTCCCACGTGGCGTCGCCATCATCATCTGCCAAAAAGATTCTGCGCCCCAACTTCTGTTTCACCCAACGTGCCAATTGCGCATTCAACCACAGAGGAAGCAGTGCGCGTCCCGTGAATGGCGGCGTTCTCGCGTGTAGGCTAAGTTTGGTCCGCATGCGTGTTCCGTGCGCCTGCGGGCAGTGCTGCCAAAGCGATCGCGCGTTCCAACAACTCATGCATTGTTCGCTCCACAATCGCTCCAACTGCAGCGCAGAGTTCACGCGTGATCGGAGCAGAGAGTCATGTGGCATGGAGGGGTGCTTCGCGTCCGTTCACAGAACCAGCCAAAATATCTGTTACTTCGGGGTATATGATTTCACGATGAATCATTCTTGTTTCACTATCAGCAATGAGCCACGATCGATTCAAATGACTTGAAGAGGGTATTTGAAGAAACGGGTACGATGGCTGACTCTGGAACGCACATGCCCGCCTCAGCTGCCCCAACATGCGGCTGCAAACGTGCGACCAGATGTCCACGACCAGATGTCTTCACCTGGTCAGCAGCCTCAAGCACCATCTGGCAAACCAGACAGGAGAAGACGCTGCTGATGCTGTGGTTTGGTTGCTGCGCTCGATTTCACTGCGGTCGTTCACTTTCCAAGTTTCTCTGCTAAGCGCACCGTCCCCCCGCTGCTAGTGACCAGTGCTGCGCACCAGATCATCATGAAGCTTCACGTCGTTCTCTTTGCAGCCTTGGCGATGACCAGTGCCTTCGCAGCGGAAATCACGCCTGCGCCAAACTCAGGCGGCATGGCCGGCAGCAAGCCTGGCTCAGCGGCCGGACCGATCACGGGTGGCAGCAAGTCGACCACACCAACGGGCTCTCCGCATGCCAGCGAACACAATTCGACTGCGCCAGCGCATTCAGGAAAGCATGAGCATGGCTCAAGGACAGGTTCGCGAAAGAGCGGCTCCAAGGCTGGTTCGAAGAACGCAGGTTCCAAGGCTGGTTCGAAGAACGCAGGTTCCAAGGCGGTCGGAAGCAGCCCAGGGAAGAGCAACGCAGAGACTGCAGGCAGTGCCAAGACAAATGACGATGCCGCCACAAAACACAGCCCAAGCAGCACAACATCGACGCCGAACCCCACACCGAAGTCCGTCGCAAGTCAAATCAGTCTCCTCGGTGTTATCTCCACAGTCACAGTCGTTGCCGTGACTTGTTTGTTTTAGTCCCGTCGTGTCCGTGTTGGTGTCAGTGAACGGTTAGATGTATTTGCCTCAAGCTTTGTTGTCGAATATTTCAAGAGCCAGAACGCGTCGTCGTCAGGAATTCAACTATGTCTGTTCGAATCCACCTCCGTCGAGATCTTGAGTCCAGTCAAAACGCTCCCAATCTTTCAAAAACGCAAGTACTTGATTCTTCTCGTCTTCAAAGGACTTGCGCTGATCAGCATTGCGATGCCCATACTTGGGAGGTTCCACGTCCAGCATTCCGGCGACAACGTTCACGCCAAAATCTCGAGGAAATTGTGCTTCGTCTTCAATGACGTGAGCATAGCCACCGGTGCTCTTGCCATTCCGGGCGACCCATTCGATGTGGAAATACGCAAATTGTGGGGGCACATGGCGCTTGATACCTCCCTCACTGGTGTCAATGATTTTCTTGTGCGTTGACCACTCTTCGTCGACCTGCATGAGTTCCTGCTTGAAGAACAAAGGAGTGTCTTGAGCCACGTCATCTGGAACGGGGATGCACTCGATGATCGAATGGCGTCGTTTGTGCGGAGCTCCGGTCTGCTCCATGAAAATCACGCTTTTGCTATGTTTCTTGCGGTACATGCGTGCAAGTGCACGCTTGAACTTGTTCAGCTCCTCGCAAACTTGCTCATTTGCTTGGCTAAACGACGGGACATGTTCAATTGGAGCAATGAAGCAGTGCCCATCGTTCAACCGAGGTCTGCTGGGGATGGCCAAGTACGTATACTCGCCAAGCGACAGCATTAAATGCTTCTTGAAAACTGGGCTGGGCATGCAGAATGCACATTTTTGGGTGCGATCTTCAAAGCGCTTGTTCTCGCTCACAAACATTGCTCGCTCTCGTTCTGCCGCCGCGCGCTTTGTCAGATGTGCTTCTGGTCGCTGCATGAGGCGCGTGTCGATCTGATCTTCTTCGTCAAATCCACTTGGTGTCTGGTTGCTGGTAAACTCCGTGCCCTTGTAGCGACCCCCTAGTCGTACGATGTTTCGCGCATAAATGGCGTCCATGTTGCCATTGTCGACGTGTGCACTAGACATTCGCTCCCTGCGCACGAGTTCTTCCAGAGACACGTTGTCGTCTTGAGCACTCGCTTTCTTCTTTCCCTTACGCGAGCCATAGCGCATGTCTTCCTTCTCAAGTGCTGGCATGGCACCAGCTACAGCTTCGAAGTGAGGGACAGCCGTTGCAGTCGCAGAAGCTTCTCGTTGAGCCTCCAGTTCGTTCAATTGTTCCTTAAGCTTGTGGAATAACTCAGTCTTCCCCATCATCTGCGCGCGCAATGCCTTTGCTGCGAGCTTATTCAGATCAACGCTAGCTTGATAATCATTGCCGCTGCTTCCCAGTAACTGGGCGCTTTCGTGAGTTGCTGCGGTGCGTTGAACGCATACTTCTTCCTCTTTTTGTTCCGTGCTGTGCTCGGCTGTGGCAGTCTCCTTCTTTCCGTATAAAAACTGGCGTCTTCGTTCCTGCTCTTCCCGTTCTTGAGGAGTCAATTCTTTCACAACTGTCGGCTCTGGCTGAGCCTTCGCGCGTTGAGTGGAAGTGGATTGGGTCGTACTGGCAGCTTCCCGACTTGAGCGTTGCTTTCCTCGATCGATACTTGGTGAGCGACGAGAACGATCACCATCGCCACGTTCGCGCTTATGCCCACGCTCTCGACTGCGACTTCGACTTCTTCGCGATCTTCTCGACCTGTCTTTACTTCTGCTTCGACTCCTGCTGTAGCGACGTCGGGGGCTGCGCTTGTCATGCCGCGAGTGCGACTCCCGTGCTGGCGCAAACCGTCCGTGGCGCTCTTCGAAGTCTGGCAGCTTTGAATAATCGATCGGCTCTTCCTCTTCGTCGTCATCGCCACCGCTCTTCTGCTTTTTATCATTCCCTCGAGTGGTCTTCTCGTCCATGGTTCGAGCCACGGCGTGTTGTACCCGAGTACTAAAGCTGGACAGGAGCTGCTTGTCCTTGGCATCTCGTCCAACGGGCAACGTGCGCCGCTCTCGATCACGACGTTCCGAAGATTCTGGACGTGCACTCCGGTCTGGTCGGCGGTAGTCGAGGTGAGCATTCGCGCCCGCTGATCCTTCGGCACTCCGCTCCAACTCTTCGAGCGTCCCACCAAATTGCTGTCGGACGATCTCTTCCAGCGGCTTGCCCGATGCCCGAGCGCGTTCCTTGGCGCGTTGTAGCATCTTGGCTCGCCAGCTCGCACCGCCATACCCAAACAGCGGCATCTCGTCTTTCTCATCTTCCCCGCCACGATTAACTTTTTCTTCGGACTCGTCCACCAATTTTGTGTGCTTGGTTGGGTTTTTCGGGTCGTAGAACCTGTAATACATGCCTGTAACAGGCTCGCGCACACCCGCAGCGATCTCTTCCTGCACTTTGCGTGCATCCGCCTCCTGCTGCAGCTCTTCCGCTGTCTTCACTACTGCGTTGGGCTTCTCTGGAGCCAGAAACGGCTGCACAACCCCAACACCACCACCACCGTCACATCACATCACACGTCAGCGAACGACACACTCATTTTCCTACCATCTCCATCCACTCGTCACGAGGCAGCGCCGCAGCCGCAGGTGGCTGCTGCTTGCGGTGGTCACCACTGTCGCTGCTATCGCTGTCGCTGTCGCTGTCGCTGCTGGCGCGGCGTCGCTTGCTCTTGTGCTTCCGCTTCTCCCGCTTCCTGTGCTTGCGGTCGCTGTCGTCACCGTCGTCGTCTCTGGACCTGCGCTTCTTCTTCATGCGCTTCTCCATCAGCGGATTCAGCCAGTCCTGTGATCACCACACACACACGACGTCAAACGAACGAGATTGCCACAGCTGCAGCGCACGCGTGACACTCTACCGGCTCATGCCGCGCATGCTTGTGCTTCTTCTTGTCTTTCTTGGCGGCTTTGTCTTTCTTGTCAGAGCGGCGGCCGCTGCCTTCGGGCAGGAACTGGATCCCATCCAGCAGCGAGCTCATGCTGCGGCTGCTGTGTGCCTCACAGCCAGCGCCAAGGTGGCAATAAAATATATTTTATCAAGCCCTGCGAAGCGCAACACTATTAGGGGGGAGACACGTCTACTGTCATCTCCCTTCTCGAAAACTGACAATTTCTATGATGAACTTTGAGCCTAGAACGCTCGAATCTGGACCTTGGTGAACTTGCACAACTCTCTAGCTTGCACGGATGGTGGACACGGGATCTGCGCGGTGCGATCCTTATTCCTAATCGTCAACTCTTCGTTCAGGTAGCCAGCCTTGGTGCACTTGAGAACAGTGGCTGGCTTGCCTGCAGTCTTTCGCTCAGTGGTAGCGACGCGACCACCAATGTTGGCGCAAAGACACGCTGATGTCGATGTGCGCTTGTAGGCCGCGTTTGTAGACGCCAAGAATTCAATCTGCAACAAACCACTGCACGAATAGTCATACCACTGCGTGCTCACGTTCTCGGAGTGGTTCCTGGTCCACATCGTGTCCCAGGTGTCGATGGACCAGTGACTTCAGTGCCGTTCCAGAACGTCCAAATTTTCGTTCATCACAGGGCTTGGCTGCGTGCAGGGAATGCTTGTCCGGCCTTGGCAATTTTCCGGCATCCAACCTGTGGTGAGCACCCAGAAGTCGTGCTTTCCGTAGCTGCCCATCAGATCACCAGCAGTTATGGTGGGTGTCACAGTCATGGCGGCAACGATGGCGGCGAACGTTTCTATCTTGAGAGGCGCGGGCGTGACGAGAGAGGGCAGAACTCTGCAAACTGCCGAATGGTCTTGTCAAACGCAAGATGAAGGCACGCGCTGTCCCCAATCGACATCTTCCTTCGTTGTGAGTCCTCTTTGTCTGTGGAAGTGTCCAGGGCGTCGTGAGAGGACCAAGTCGCGACTCCCTCGATCATCCTGACTGCACGTTCGAAAGGGAGCACTTCATGCATCGGACGATTTTTTTTCAGCCTCAAGGCGCGAGTCCAGTTCCAGTTCATGGGTTCCGTGAACCCTCCAGCAATGTTGGACTCCACAGTGCCATCATCCGATGATGGACCAGGACTGCCTTTAATAATCTCCGCTGGGGATGGTATGCGCGTGCTGTCGACCCCGTGGTCCGCCGAGCAATGTTATGACAACATCGCGCGGCGTGCACCCAGCCAAACGATTTCATAACCACGCACCTCGTGATCCAATCGCTATCCTAAGAACCACGGAGTAACCTCCGTGGTTCTTAGGATATCGACGGCTAACTCTTGCAGTCAATATACCATACCGTGATGATGATGATGATGGTGCGCCATGTTCAGGAACGCCACAGGCGACTTCTCCTCATCGTACTTGTTGTCAAAGGCGCAGGAGTGCTCAAGAATTGGCGTGTTTGAATTCCACGGTGACTGCTCAGTCCACATAGCAACGGGAGCTCGAGTGCTCACAAGTGTCCATCACAAGAGCTTGTGGAGTCCACACTGGTAGCTGCTCTGGAGACTCGAGGAAGTGCAACACTCGATTTCGTCGAAGTTGGCTTCACAGAACGCAAAGTAGCCTCTCTCGTCACCTCGTGTGAACGTCGCAGTCAGCTGGCAGCTTCACGACGCACCAATTCTCTAGATACAAGTACTCTTCCGACGGAATTGCTATTGTTCCACTGGAATTTCTAGTTGTCGAGTAGTCTTAACGCTGAGCAGAATTTCGAATCGCTGCAACAATTTCACTTGCCAGCAGGTGACAAACCTAGAAGTATGGATCCCTACGTGTGACCCGCACCCGATTCATTGGCAGCAGTTGTACGTTGAGCGGTGAGCCAGCTCGAGGTTCTCGTACCGCTCTCGACTTCGCCTAGCCATTCCCTTGCTGTCTTTTACATTCGCGCCGTCGCGCCACATCCTTGTCCTGTCATCAAACATATCGCTGCTGCCGCCACCCCACACGAATGCTTATCTCTTCGCCTTCCTCCTCGCAGCGCTTCGTTCATTTCTCTCCAAGCGTTACTACTGTAAACCGAATGACGATACGGCGAGCGAAGGTTGCTTCGCGCTAGCTTCGGAGCAGTACGCGTAGTGCAATAGTAGCTGCAGCGAGCGATTTTGAATCAATCAGCGCATGAAGACGACCGATCTAGCCATCCATTGGTCAAAATTCCGACAGACCGTGTTGCCTTTCTCATCGGCATCTACGACCATGAGCCGGCACTCGGCGATCTTCCTGCAAGCAGCGCGTCAACGACTGCCTTCCGCTCCACTCGACTCCTAGACATTGGTTTGTCTGCGAGCGCATCCGATGCAGCTGCGTCCTCGGTCTTGGAGGTGCAATCGCGAATATCAACCTTCAACGTCCGAGATGGCACAGCCGACCTATCCATTCACCCAGTTTCCAGCGACTGCGTCGATCACACAGCGACCTCACGGTAAGAACAGGAACGGAAGCTGCGATAGTGATTCAAGTCATGACAACAATCCTTCCACTGGCCAAGCAGAACACTCAGTGGTACCAATGCGCGCCGCCATCGAGCCCATCATCGACTTGACGCGAGACGACGAGTCGCTACTAGTGACCGACATTTGTCAGCGCTTCCTGTTCGAAACAGACATTTTGGCAACACAACCAGCACCAAAGCACGATACAAAAACATCGTGCTCGTCACCCACTGAAGTGAGCTCCGTGGTCACCTTGCCGCCGAGATTCCCACACGCCGATGCGATTAGCCCACCAGAGTACTTCTGGATTGACGAGTCCAATGTCAGACCAGGTATCACTATCGCCCCCATTCTTGCTCAAACTGCGAACAAAAAGAAGCGCCGCAACCGCTGCACGTTTGGCGGTTGCAAGATCCGTATCAGCAAGACGTTGGAAGCAGATCAGCTTTGTTGGCGGCATCGCCAGATCAACAGTTCCTGCGCACAGTCTCCCAACAACTGACGTCAAAGACCTTCTGAGCATACTGCAGAGTTGAGATAAAAAGTCTGCATGAGAGAGAGCCACTCGCTGTCTCTCGCACAAGCTAAAGTCAATGCAGCACCAGTTTTTATTCATCTTTCTTTCTCGCGCGTCCATCGATGCTTGGTTCATTTCACCTCAGTCCGTCGAGTTGAGGAAAGTGGATTCAGTACTCGTACAGCTGCTTGGAAACGATGTGCATTCGGCGCAATCGTTGTGCAGCAACTGACGAGTAGAATTGCCGCGTTATGGACGCTTCCACTATTGAGCCTTGGTATTGTGTATTTTGCCACAACACGGATATGTATTCGCCACCATATGACTTCAGGTAAGTGGCGAATTACGAACAGTGTCAATCTAAAACTTGCGGATTTTGACGTCACCAGGCTTGCAAAGCTTCATTTCTTTCAGATACTCCATATCGCTCGGGCAACGGATCTGCTTCGTCAGGTCCTTCGAGAAGCATGTCGACAGTGGTGAGGTAGTTATTCTCCGAGCATTCAAGGAAAGACCACGAGCCGTTCGACTTGAGAAGCTTCTCTGCAGCTACGCATTTGCCGATGTTTGCGGATAGTGCTTCTGGCGTCGACACACGTTGAAATGCTTGCAGAGTGTAATTCAGGTACGCCAGGGGTGCCAAGTAGTCAAAGAGACCACCACCGGTGGTGCATGGGTACAGGAAGACTGGTGAATTTTCGCTGTAAGTGTCGGTCTTGGCCCACATGTTGTTCCAGCTGCTGGCAGTCAGGACTGGCCACTGCTTGAGCAACCGATCGCGTCCGAATTGGTTGACATCCGCTTCGGGGTACAGGATTGGGAAACAATTTGGTGCCAAGCCCGTAGTCATTCTCCAACGGCCCCTGCAAGACCAAAGCTGCCCCCACGATATACTCGTCAAGATGAAGTTCTCTCTCGTTCTCGCATCAATGCTGCCTTTGATCTTCGCTGGGGATGGAGTGCTCAACTTCTGGATGCTGACGACCTCGTGGTCCGCCGGGCAATGCCATGGCAAACATAGCGCGGCGTGCACCCAGCCCAACGAGTTCATGACCAAGCACCTCGTGATCCAATCGCTCACTCCCATGGACTCTACAGGCGCGCCACGGAGAAGTCTTGTCGCGTCTTGGTGGCAAATCTTGAGGGAAACCCCACTATGGACACAGTGGTATGGCATCTCGTGTCGTTTTTGTCGGCGTGTTATGCATGCAACTTAGCCGTCGTGCCTCAGTTGCATGCGCCCACTCGGAGCTGAGCCACAAGCTGAACTGCCAATCGTGACTTACGGTGGCTTCGCCTATCGTGTCTTCACCACCGTATTATCCAAATCCAACAAGTGTCCGTCCTTCTTTCCGTGCTTCCAGTATTTGCCGCTAAGAATTCGTTGTCCACCAAGGGCACGGGGACATTGCGACTCGTGTCATTTTCGTGGACGCGCGGACAGATGCAATCGCAGCCATGGGCTGGCCTGCCAATTTGGCCGGATGTCGATTGGCGCTGCTAATGCGCAATGTGCAGCGACAAGGCAGTGAGCATTTCTCGGCAGAGCATGCTCGCTGTCCATTGCGATGCGAAGTCGCGTTGAACCGATGAGTCGGAACTCTGCGATCTATTCCAACTGCGCTCGGTGGTCGATCCCTGTGCTCTCTGCGGAAGACGCTCTCTCAGTAACTAGCAAATGCGTCTTGATAAGGACTCGCTGTTTCGTTCATCGCCTTCAATGCGGTCCGCATGGGTATCGGTTGAGCTTCAGAGGTGTGCGTTGTAGCTTGCCTTCGTCTACTTTGCTTGACTTGACCAAACGCCATGAGAGAGAGAGACAAGATTGAGCTCATCAAACTTCGCCAAGCCACTTGTGTCACTCACCGGACACTAACGTCACTGTCGTCGAACTAACAAAGTGCAACCCATTCAATATACAGCACCCCCACTCACCAAAAGTACCGCGGAATGATGGTAGAAGGTGGGAACGCGACAAGAAGCGAAGGCCAAGCACCAGATGGCTCACTTCTCGACACCACTAACAACAAACAAGCAAACGCAAAGGACAAAATGGAGACACACACAGCCGTGTACTTCTACCAGGCTCGACATGACGAGTTTGGCTGCTTTAGCAACTTCTATCCATGCAAGTTTGCCGACGACCAGGGACGGCTCTTCCACTCGAGCGAGCATTACTTCATGAAGCGCAAGCAGGAACTGTTTGATCCGAACAACGAGGAGCTCGCACAGGCCATCATGACAGCCAAGACGCCTGCAGCAGTCAAGAAACTCGGTCGGCAGGTGCGGAATTACGATGACGCCGTTTGGAGCGACGTGCGGCTGAGTGTCATGGTGGACGGCCTGAAGCTCAAGTTCGGCACCAACGCGAAGTTGATGGAGACGCTGCTTGCGACCAAAGACAAGCGATTGTATGAAGCCGCACCGCGCGATGCGATTTGGGGCATTGGTCTTGGCGTCGAGGATGTGCGACTATTGCTGCGAGAAAATCCAGAATTTCTGCGCAATGGCGACATTGATGAGGAGACTCAAGCGCGGTCGTTCGGCTCAAACTTGCTCGGGAAAGCGCTGATGGAAACCCGCGCCTGGTTGAATGAGTGTTAGACATGAATGTGTTTGGTTGTGCGCCCAAGCACACTATTAGGTATCTTGTATATTTGTGCCGGAAATGACAAAATACCTTGCTCGAATAGCCCCAAGTGCTGGATTACTACGAGAGCTTTCGCTTTCGCAAGCGGTGCTTCTTTGCAAGAGTTAATCACCATGAGGCCCAGGGATTATTCTCGTGCAGCCAGTGCAGCCATCGTGCTTTGGCCCGAAAAGGCGATTGATGGATTTAGCATCTTTATAAATTTGGTGCTCGCAGCAGCACGGTGTGCGCGCTGTCTTCCTCGCACCAATCACATGTACCATACCTTGTCCTTGAGCCCATTTGGGTCCCAATACGCTTGGCATCACCTTTCGTGGTCAAGCTGACAGTAGCAGCCACAGGATGCTGCAGAAGGTGCGAATGATCAGGCGTGGAGCCATCACGGCCGTGGTCTGCAGCAATGTAGGGCCTCCACGTTGTTTTCTCTTTCAGAGTTTCTGCGATGTCTTCCGCTACGACCGTGGTCTGCAGCAATGTACGGCTTCCACGTTGTTTTCTCTTTCAGAGTCTCTGCGATGTCTTCCGCTACGACTTTTACACACGCAAATGCCCTTCTGACTGACCCACACAGAGTACGCACATGTACGAAATAGCCGCCACAGGCGCGCTGCAAATATGAAGGAGACTGAGATGCCAGTTCTGACCGTATCTACATATAGATAGTCAAAGTGAGCGAGCCGCGGCATTTCGCAAGAACGAATGCATGAGCCACTCGTCGACGTAGCAGGTGCGCCATTCTGTCGTCTGCAGCCATGCGCCGATTTGAAGTTGTCCCTGTGTTGCCTGCACCAGAAGTCCGCGCCACACGAGCTGCTTCTCAGCGCTCGTCGCCCAAAACGTGGAGGGTCTCATCGTCGGTTAGTACGAGCATCCTCTGGCGCTCTTGTATCGGAATGCTCTACGTCGCTGCGTCGCTATTTGGCAGCACTCAGTTTCTCGCCACGTCCGACCGATTTCTCGTCAATGACTTCTTTTGGCCAGAATTCAATGCAACCGGCAGTGTTGTGTTCATGACGAAAGCTTTCAATGTTATGCTATATGGCGCGTCACCAACCACCAACCTCACTTCACGATTCATGCTTGACGATGTCATGTTTCTCACCACTGATCGCATGGACCAGGCCTCGGCCTCGATCCCATTTGGCCCACACTACCCTCGACTCGTGCAGTACCATCACCTCACAGATATTGAAGCCGCCATTGTCGGTATACGAGCCACAACTGCCAGTCGAGCACCATTCATCTTCACACAATACTGCTGGGTGGATTTTCAGCGCCGATGGAGCGTCGCCCACACCGCGAAGCGTGCCGACAGGTGCCTCAAGACACAGACCACCAATGCCGCAGTGTACTTGGAGAGCCTCTTGCGCAACATTCAGTGGGGGGATTTCATAGTGGCTAAAGGCGAGAGCTTCGCGGTTGGTATTGCCGACGAACTCTCCAAGACGACCGAAGGCATCGAGTTCCTGGCCAGTTTGGCCAGCAACGGCTCGCTATCCGTCGCCGCCGAGGCGGCATACTGGAGAAAGCATGGGATCAAGTACCATCGGCTTCAATACAACAACGCGGCACAGATCGGGGTTGATGAAACGGTGGAAATAGTCAACGCGTTTGGTCTCCGTCACCGGATAACGATCAAGAAAGGAGAATACATGGATCGCTATGCGGCGCAAACCACTGGTGCTCTGAACTGGGGCTGGGTCAATGATCTCTGGGCTGTTGTTCAGAACCACACGCGCATTTCTGGCTTGAGCCTGGTGCGGAACTCGTCCAGTTTTTTCGAGAATCATGGCATCACAATGGAGCAAGTGCTGATTGAAGATGGTGATGTGAGTCAGTCAATGACGCCGCAGGTCACTCTACTTCAGCAACACTTGGGACCGTTTGGCTCTGTTGATATGCACTGGATCAGGTTTCCGCAAGATTTGATTGACTTGGTTGATGACGTACGAGCGATCACACGCGACGCTGTAATGCGGTCTGACGAGGCAAGAGACGTGTTTGGGTCTGTGAGCGCACGCGTTGACAAGATGACGTTTTACCCAGCCACTTGGCGGACTCCCAATCGCGTGTTCTTTGGTGGGTCTCCACTTTGTTACAACTCACCACGGCTCACTTACGCAACACATCAATTTCGATTTGAAGACAACTGTGGCTCTACCTCAATGGAAGGAGGTGCAGCTGATCGCTTCTCGTTTGTGTTTGCCAGTCTCATGACTGGTATGTCCAACTCCAGTGACTTTGGTGCTGTCTGTGAGGCAGGTATGACAGCGGTCAAGGCGTGCCGAAATGGATTTGCTAACGCAGCAGCTTTCACCAGTCAGTACATCTCAAGCCAGGCCAGGCAACAATTCGTGGAACGAGCAATCATTGTTCGGGATATCGTGGCGCAAATGAATGTTTCCATGATGCAGTTCGTGGCCACAGAAGATCAGTCTGGCAATGCATCGTATTCACTGTTGATTGACAGCGTGCTTCCTATCAATGCATCCAACTGGTGGAGTGCGTTCGGCTGGATCATGATGCTAGATTGGGTGCAAGGAAATCGAGAAGTGGTGGCGTTCGAGGGCGACGAAGGCACTCTCACGCTCATTTCTGGGTTCTCTAATGCCATCACGTTCCAGCCCCAGAGCTCGGAGGTAGTCCAGAGCATGTCCACTTTCTTTAACTTGGGCGTGCGATTCGTGACGATTGTGCTCATCGCTGTCGCAGTCTTGGTGATCCTCAATGCCATCTCGGTTTGCTTCCACATCGAAGGCTGGAACATGTATCACTTCAATCGCGTATCAGCCGTCGTCTGGGTTGGTCGACCGTTGTTGATCTTGCGTGGGATTGTCGCCATCTGCATCTTGAGCACTTCCAGTCCAGTGTTGATTCGCATGGGTGCCTTCTGGGGAATGCAGGAGACGACTCCAGCATGGTATACTTCGATTCTTGCGGCAGGAGAGGCCACCTGGATTCTGTGTGTGCTCATCGATTTGCTGATTATGTTCACTGGTGGCTTGACGTACCGATTTGCTTCTGTGAGCCACGCCGTGGTGTGGACGTCGGTCGCTGTGCTGCAGCTGCGGTGGCCAGTTCATCACCGAGTGTCAATCGGCCCACGGTGCAACTACGTGGTGATCGATCAACAAGTCGAGTGTGACAGCGGCATTGTCTACGTCGGGGATACGCAACGCCTTCTGTCGATCTTGGGTGTCATCGGCGTGACACTGGTGGTGTGCTACCTTCCTGTCCGCAAGTTATTCCCTCGCCGTGCTTTGCGTGCCGATGGTTTGCTCCTACCAGGAATTGCTCAAGAGGTGTTCCAACGTCAAGATTGGATCCACGACGGTCACTGGTGCATTGATCGAGCGTCGGCAGCCATGGCGGGCTTGGTGGCTGTCCCCTGCCAATCGAAGCTGACAGTCGTGGATGTCCAGGGGTGGGCATTGCTTCAGATGGACCGAACTGCTATAGCGTCTGCCCAGACATCGACGACCTCCACGATTCCATTGAAGCGGTTGAAGCCCGTCAAACGCCTTACAAAATAGACGTTGACCACCATAACTTGAGATGTAGACGCTTGGTAAGAGTCACGACAGATGTTACTTCCAGAGCCTTCTAGAAGTGTATGGATATTTCATGTGATTGTCGCTGTCGCGCTAATAAGACTGACATCTTCAATCACATCACAACCGCAATATGGAGTGATTCGCAGTCAACGTTCGATCCGTGCCAATTCTTTGTTGGATTCTCCTCCAAGCCAAGTCGAATGTCGTGAATATCCGGGGGTGGGCACTGCTTCAGGCTGACAGAGCCATAGCTTATCTCATGCGCTTCCGTTGCATTGGCTCGTTGCGATGATTGAAATCGATTAATACGCGCACAAATTAAACGCACCAAACACCAGACACTACTAGTAATTAGAAGGCAACTGAAGCGCTGGTGGTGATGCACATTCGAGTGATATGCCACAAACTATGTCGTTGTGAGTCCTCCAAACAGGTCTTTTGCCGCAAACAATGTCGTTGTGAGTCCTCCAAACAGCTCATTTGTGCGCTTATGCAATTTTCCTGAAATTTTAATACGATACGAACGAACGCTCCTCTGCCTTGACACACAGGTTTTTGTCAGGGAACGTGCTGATGTACTGCTCTACAGCCGCATCATCTCGTCCAGCTTCAGCTTCGTTTTTGATCAACTTGGTGTTGAGCCCCATGACGGCGTAGAAGGAGCTGTACCAGTAATTGTTCATGGCTAGCTTGACGTCATCTGCATCCAGCAGCGGTCCGGTCTTGCTTGGGTGCTTAAACCACTCAATCATCGTCAGCTCTCCTTGGCGCTCTGCCGTACACTTAAACGCATACTTGATGCCCGCAGGATGCACATAGAAGCCATTGCGGATAATGTTGCCGTTGTTACCGCAACTTCCGATCATTTGACTCGTGATAAACTTCTTGACGGACGCTCCGTCCGTCTGCGCCACCAGCACCGTGTTTCCAAACGGCGACCACGAGATAGTCTCGCCCAGCGTGATATCACCAACGGGGAAGACCTTATCACCGCGAATATTGCCGCCGTTCATCAGCGCAATGTCCGCCGAGTCCGGGCCGTAGAACTGCAACGTTGCATCCGCGAAGATGCTGCCAATGGCGCAGTCCCGAGTTCGCACGACGTTCGAGGTCAGATCCAGCGGCTCGCACAAGCGACCAACAACGCGCTGGTGCAGCTGCTTGATCTTGGTCGCGTACTGGTCGATCACTGTATCTAGTGCTTCGTCTGATGGCAACTCTTCGATGATCGGAATGGCACGGTGCGTCATCCGCGCCACCATCGGCTTCTTGTCTTCGGCCGCAAAGATCTCGATGTGCGACGACCACACCGATCGGAAATCGAAGTCCGCCTTCAAGTACGGTGTGCCGAAGTTGGTCTGCAGCATGGCGCTGTGGTCATGACCGCCGTAGATGACATCGATGCCCTTCACTTCCTTCGATAGCCGGTTGTCGTCCGCCAGGTCCTGATGCGTCAATGCAATCACAAAGTCAACCTTCTCGCGCTCGCGAAGGATCTGGACTTGTTCCTTCGCTGCCTGGAGCGGATCTGTCCAGTACAGTCCGGTCGACGTGTCATGGAGGTCGTACATGATGCCAAAGAAGCCAATCTTGACCTTGCCGTACGTCGGATCGTCCAGCACCTTGACCAAGCGTGGCGTCGTGGCCCGCAGCAGCTCATTGGTGTCGCGCTCGTAGCAGTTGGCATTGAGCCAAGGGAAGTTGCTGGCTTCCGAGACGTTCAAGAAGGCTTCAACGCCGAAGTCGAACTCGTGATTCCCCAGGCACGCGACGTCCACGCCAATGGCGTTGTGTGCATCCACCATCTGCATGCCCTTGAACTGCGCCGACCAGAGTGACGGCGACATCGTGTCGCCGGCGAAGATGACGAGGCTGTTGGGGTTCTTCTGGCGCATGTCCTTGACAAGCGGCACGACGCGGGATGGCCCGCCGAGCTTGATGCCGTTCACGTCGTCCTGCAGCAGCTCGTACACGTCGTTGTAAGCTAGGACGTCGACGGTTGCCTGCAACTTGCGAGCAGCATGTGTAGTCGCACAAGCAGCGACTAACGTGGCAACGACCAGCTTGAGCAACGCCATCGTTCAGACCAGACACTCTTGATTCCAATTGCGCAAATTCTTGACTGTCACTCGGACTCGACGCATTGTCGATGGGGCCAATGCTGACCGTGGCCATTCCTGTGTCACATCACCAAAAGCGTGCCTGTGACAGATGCACAAACGAGACGTCGCGGGCTGAATCAATGCAACCTGTCAAACGTGATGGCGGGGAACCGGAATAACTGTGGTTATTTATTCATTCCATCTGTATTGCGTTTCCAATAACCTCTATGATTGAATATATTTGCAAATACAAAATGTTCATTCGATTATACAAGCGACATTTGCAACGCTGACGCCCTTGGGCGTTTCTGCGCAAACAAATGCGCTGCCGGTGTTGGCTGTGCATGCATTTGCGTGCGTGTGCCATGCGATGTGGCGTCCACAACACCTCGTCCACGGTTTTCCGGGGACCGAGAACTTGAGAACTTGGCTTTCGAACGCGAACCTGGTGCAACGTTTCTCACTCTCCCCCAGACTTCACTAACGCGAACAGTGCAGCGGCGGCACCATCCCAACAACCACGCGAAAGCCGATGCTGTTTGCTCCAACCACAGTCGGCGCGCTGGACTCCGGACACTGGCCGAGCATCCAACCGGGAACGCTGTCACGAAAACACGCGTTGATGTGCACATTGTAATTTACATATTCTGGTGCGTGTGTGAGTCACACGCAGCTGGTGTGTTTCTTTGTAAGAAATCGTGTGTGTGTGTGTTTTGGCCGTGCAATTGGGCGTGGCCCACATAATTTCGTATTCGGGATTTTGTCTTGGATAAAGTATGATCGCCCCAACCAGCCAGTGACTGACTGGGTGTGTTGGTCAGGATCGCCAGCAGCAGCAGCATGGGAGCGCCGTTCACGTTCGAGGAGGACATGCAGCTGCTGGAGCTGGCGCCGCATTTCCGCCGCGCCGACGGACGCATGGACTGGGCCAAGATACAGAAGAAGCGCTTTCCCAAGCGCAACCGCGAAGACCTGCGCTGCCGGTATCGCCACCTGCTCATGATGGACAAGCGCAAGCAAGCGACACGAGCGCGTCTGGGCATCACCACAGAGTCTTCGGCTGCATCAACCACGACATCGACGGCATCGACGGCGACTGCAGTGGCTCCAGCAGCTCCAGCTGGGGCTCCATTGTCTGCAGCGCAGGGCCAGCCAGTCGGCGTGGCGTTGGACCATCCAGGAGCGGCGTCCCACGGTAGAAACTCGGCGACAAGGGAGGCCAAGGCGAGTATGCCACCGCCCGTGGCGGCGCTGCTGGCCACGATGAAGAGCGTGGAGGCGGCGTGGGAGCGGAAGCTGGTCGAAATGAAAGCGAAAGTGGATCGGCTGGAGCGCCAGGTCGCCGAGCTCCGGCAGAAGCCATCGAATGCGCTGCCACTGGTGCCGCCAGCCCCAGGTGCTCCAGCGGGCGTGCTGTCGTCCGAGATGCTGCAAGCAGAGACGCAGCATCTGGCGCTAGTGGTGCATCAGAACCAGTATACGATCTCGATGCTGACGCGCGAGCGCAACGAGTTTGTGGAGCTGTCGCGCAAGCTCATGAGTGAGAAGGCGTATATGCACGAGCAGTTGATGAACGTGCAGATCGAGAACCAGCAGATAGCGCGCAAGCAACTGCACCAGGATGCGTGCAACGCGGCACTAAATGCCCCGCCGATGGCCATTCTGGATGCGATTGCGGTGGTGGAAAACGCGCAGATTCAACTGCTGATGGCGTACGGCATTCCCATCAATGGCACGGATCAGTCCTTCGAGACGTGTTTCCGCCTGCTACAGCGGTTCTACTTGGCGTTCTTCGGTCAGAGCGTCGAGTACGCATCCTTTGCTGCCAATTGTGAAGGCCTCATTGTTCTGTTGCGTCGATTCCATTGGATCCTACGAGCACCAGACGCTCAGGCCCAGTACGCGGTCATCGCAAGTCTGTGTCATGCAGTCCACTCGCGCCTTCAGCTGCTGCTCCAGAAAGAAAACGTCGGACAAGTTCTCGAGAAGCATACCATCAGCCAAGCGCTGCATGGGTTGAGCAGTGGAGAAAGCGCGGAGAATGAAAGTGGGAACGATGGAGGCTCCACTTCCGAGATTACCAGCGTTGCTGAAGCTACGTTGCTAATGCCAACTGAGCCATCCGCCAGAGAAGGGCGCACTGATGCGACCAACTCAGCTTGATGTGACCGTTCTAACTGTTGAAGGTGCTGCTGAATGCCCACGGTTGAGCGAGAGCAACAGGCGTCGAATTTCCTCGGGACTGGCCGTCTTGGCGCTCGGGTCGCCACCTTGTTGCTGCACCTGCGATCGCATAAAGTTCTGGAACTCACTGCGAGAGATGCACGATCGCGTTGAAGCTGCTGAAGAAATGGAAGAGCGGCTCGCGAACGAGCTCACGGACACACAGTCATCCTGGTCCATTGCCGCAGCTTCGTCATCTGCCACAATGTCAAGATTTTCGTGTTCGCGAAGAAACCGAAGCTCTTCATCGATACGGTGCAGTCGCTGCGCCACCAGGCGATCTGTTTTGCTCGCTTGGATTACGTTTGGCTTCCGTGCTCCAGCATGGCGAACGTCTGGAGCGAGGTTTCTATCAGCAACGAGATCTCTCGTTTCATCGTTGGCAGCTTGTTTATCAAGGAACGCAACGATGGGCTCGTACTTTCCCTGATTAGAAGCAATCAGATTGTCGATAGCGAATCGATCGGCATCTTGCAAGGCGAACGCGTTGGTGTCTGTGGAAGGTGCCGCGGCTGCCTCGCCGATCGTCTCAGTCGTTTGGTCAAGCAGCCGTCCCAGCCGCAACTCTTCGTCCAAGGTCCACTTGGATTTGCCGCTGCTTTCAATGATTTTCATGTTGCGCTCAATAAAATTCTTTCGCTTTCCAGCGTTTCGCCGTGGTTCATCGCCGGCTTCTTCATCTTGTGGCTCAGCGGAGGATTCAAACATCCTCGGTCCGGTTGTGTCGTTGGTGACAGATTGCTTGGATGCCGACGGTGGAGGCTGGGTGACGAATGTCCTTCCAGTAAGCCCAGTGGGCTTTGCAGACTGAGCGGTTGCCGGTAGCTTTTTCTTGACAGCGCCAATGGTCGAATACAAACTCTTGCCAAGCTTTTGTTCCAACACAGCGTCAAGCTGACGGATGCGAGCGATTTTCATTGCAATCTTGCTCTCCAACTCATTCTGCTCATCGGTCTTTCCGTCCGTATCCTCATCAAGCGAGCCCTGCAAACAAAATCCAAAATCAGAGCTCACGAGCGCTATGCGCCACAAATCAGGAAACCAATAGTTACATATGCTTGCTGCTTCAGCAAACTGGTCTGGATCAGCACCTCTGACCAGCTCTTCTGCACTGGCCCTGGTGTCTTACTTCGCTCTCCTTCTTCTCGTAGATCTGCAGCCGTCATGAGCGCTACGATGCGCTGGAAGTTCTTGGGAAACTGAACTAGTTGTTGTCCGCTTTCATCTGTTTTCCCAGCTAGCGACGTCACGTAGCTTTCAAGTTCTTGCCGAGTTTGAAGTCTGTTGAGTTCGTCTGCTTCCATGCGTTGCCGCGCTTCCAAAATCTCACGGAAGTCGCTATCGCAGTCATCGAGCGCTTCCTCGACCATTAATTGATCGGTTGACAACCCATTTCTCTTGACTAAACTCTCGACTAAACTAGTCTCCAACAGGTCAACATCGCCATCCGTGTTGTCGCCACGCTCTTCGTCTCCAAAATCAACTGGATCCTCTGCTGCACTACCCAAAGCATCGACGAAAGGATTCTCCTCGATGGCCGTGAAGGCCGACGCATACGCAATGTCATCATCATTGATGTTGGCATCCATCTTCGATGGCGAGCGATCCATCCCCTCGCATGGTTCTGGAGGCTCATCTGTCGCTGGGATATCTTCATGGACTGGTCCCTCGCATCCACCAAAAACCTCGTCACGTTCTTCTTCTGTATCGGATGCTTGCGACGCTGCGTTGGACGCCGCACTGCTCACCCCGGAGCTAACGACGTCTTCTGCTTCATCAGCGCCGTCGCTTTCGTCGTCTCGAAAACTGCTATGACCTTCCGCGTCTGATTCATCGCCAACTTTGTCACCGTCGTCATCGTTCTCGTCATCTGACGCGTTAGCACGCACGCTCGACAGACTCCTATTGCCCGTTGAATCGACACTGCGCGCACTATCTTGCGGAACAAATGGCCGTGGCGGCGAATCGGGCAAGTGTGTCATGAAAGACGACGTTGGCGTGTCGATTGAGCGCCTGGCGTCCTCCGCATGGGCTTGCCCTGGACCAAGCAGATACTTGCGCACGCGCGCTTTCTAGTGTTGCCATCAAGCGTCGTATGAATGCTACAAGCCTGGGTCTCGAGTGATCATTCTAGCACTCACCGGTGTGGTTTGCGGTCGCCTTGGTTGACCAGATTGACCAGTATTTGAGTTGTCGTCGTGCAGTCTTTCAAGATCACATGATGCGCTCACGTCGAGGCTTGCTCTGTTTGCTGCGCGCTGTTGCGCGCGTTGGCCCTCGGAGCGTGGGCGCTGCATGGCGCTGTCCAGAACGGCGCCAATGCTTCCAGGCACAGGCTCTCTCGTCAAGCGGCGTTCGTTTCGGCTTCATGAAAATACAGCACGCAGATACGACTACAGCAACACGGTCGCCACCTCGCACTTTATTGATCAACTCTTTAATGTGCGACACCTGCAACGACATTCTCGCAGTCCCATGTTGGGGCTGCGACTCGCATGCGATGCAGGTCAAGTCAGTTGCTGGTGCGTGACAGGCAGCGATCGTGCGATGCACGTGCATCACGTGCTACAGCCGGTCATCCGAGCTTGTCTTAGTGCTCAACGATCAGATCAAGGATCGCACTAAGCGATCACTGATCGCAGGCAGAAGCGACAAACGTGATCTCAGACCGCTCCAGGTTGTTCTTCGACTGCTGCTGCATCTGCATCTCGTTCTTCGCGTTCTCTCGCGTTATCAGAGAGAGGGCTGTCGTCGTCGTCAGCAGTAAAACACGAAAACACACCAGGCTGGTGAAGTGTTTGCCGAGAAAGTTGAGCTCCGCGGGCAAGATGATGTGGCTGCGGCTCGCGACCGCGTCTGGTCCAACCGCGAGTCACACGCGTCGTGGGCGAAGATCAGCGCTGATCTTCTGCTGGCGTCGCGTTTAGCTACGGCAGTGGCGTAAACATTGCAACGACATGGCCCAGCGCAGCGATTCGGGCTGTGCATTTTTTTTATTATGGCGACGACTGCACCGGACAACAGGCGAGACCAGCCCTGACCAAGTTGGTTTTGCGATAGCGTTGCCTGGCCAGACAGTCTACGTCGCGGTGGTCCGGCTGCGCACTGCGCTGGCTAGACGGCTCTGCAGCCTCCAGACTGGAAAGGCAGGCTAGTGGCCACCGCCCAATCCCAATTGCCCACATGGCGTCTAGCAAAGCGCACGACCTTGACAAGCACAATACTTCCATACCAAAGCCACCTGTGCTGATGCGTATTACGGCATCAGCGCCGATGTTTAGCCCACCGCTTGCCACTGTGTCTGTGCGCTGCATCTCTCGTGTTGTGTGTTCCGTGGCGCATGAACCCAGCTTCGAGCGGATCCAGAATCTTCCGTCAAACTCCATATCCCGAGCATCCGCTGCATGGACACACTGGCATCTCTCGATGCTCCATCCTCTGCAACCGTCACTGCGACAGTTGATGCTTCCGGACCGTCGCTTTATGGAAAAACCACGGCGCCCAATGGGCCGAATGGGCCGGCGCCGGCGTTGGTGCGCCGCGCACGGAGAAAGAAAACGCCGCGAAGCGCACAAGAACCTCCGGAGCACCCTGCGAGCGAGCCGCCTTCACGTCTCTGCCTGCCTGCGCTTCCTGTCTGTCTCCTGGCTCTGTGCGCTCCTCAACAGCAGCGCACAACGGCTGCTCGTACCAACCAACCCAACCCAAGCGACGCGCACTGTCTGGCAGCCTCGCTCGGTCAGTCGCTCTCAGAGTCTTCGCTCTCTGTCGGTGCGTTTGAGCTCTCGGTCTCGTTCCCGGTCTCGTTGTTCTCGGCGTTCTCGGCGTTCCCCCCTGGGCGGGCGCTATCGGCGGTGCGCGACATTGACATTTGTGCGCTTTCCCACCTGCAAACCAGAAAGAGACTGCCGACGGAAGCCTGTCGGAACGACGCCTGCAGCGGCAGTCAACGATCTCTCGTCGCCCCCCACGAGTCCTGCGGCACCATCAGCTGCGTGCCTGTGTGCTGTTGCCCGCCGTCGCACACGCCCCACCCGTGGCTCGTGCCGTGTGTGTGGTCTGCCCTTGGCTTGGCTTGACCGGAGCCCCGTCCTGCCGCGCCCATGGTGAACAAGATCGCGCGCTTCTTTAAATCGATCGGCAAGTCGTCGTCGCAGCCGCCGCAAGGCTCGGGCTCCGGCGGCTTCGCTGTGCTGCCGTCGACCAACGACAACCAATACTTCGGCCAGGATGGCCTCTCGTCCTTCGTCGCCGTCGGTGGCAGCCACAACAAGAGCCCCAATGGCTTCCCGTTTGGCTTGTCCATTCAAACGGGCGGCTCGGACAGCCTCACGTCGCCGCCGAAGGACATGATGGGCTCCATGTCGCTCTCCAGTCGCTCCGGTAGCAACTCGAGCCTGAACCAGTCGATGCACCCACGGTCGTCGGCGCTCAAGTGGGGGCCTATTCTCTCCAAGATCCCCAAAATCATCACGAGCGCCACGAACGGCGCCGCTGCGACGCCGAGCTTGAACAACTCGTCGCCATCGTCCACGTCATCGGGCAGTCCTGGGCGCTCTGCGTCCAATGACTCCGCTGATAGCGACTTGCAAACTCTCCTGGACCTGCTCAGCCAGATGGCCAACAAGGAATACCAGCTCCAGATCATGTGCTACTACGCTGGGAAGACGGCGAGTACGTCGAACGATAGCATTGGTAACCAGTCCATGGTCAGCAGCGGCGGCTTGTTGTCCAACAATGAGCATCGGAAGGTTTTCAAGCAATGCCGAAGATCGCTGCTCCTGTGTTGGAAGTACATCATTGCGCAGCTCAATGACAATCAGAACGCGTCGCAGCTCGCGGACGAGAAGAAGGAGACGTACCACCAGCTCATCGGGCTCATCGCTGAGCGCCCCGAGTTCAACCTGAACGACCCCGCGATGGACCTCGAAGCCGCTAGCACGAACAACAACGATGGCTCTGGTCAGCGAAATCAAAAGGGATCGCGTACTCCTGGAAGTTCATCGGGCAAGAATGACGACGCCTCCAGCGACGAAGGCACGGACGCCGAACGTGATCTTTATCTCTATCGCTGTCTGCTTGTCGCGACCTTCAAGTATGTGGCTGAGAACCTCGAGTCAGCGAAATCTCGAAAGCGTGCATGGATCTCGTTGGCCGAGTCAAGGTTCTTTGCACGAGTCCTGGCGGTATGCTTCTATCGCATTCCTTTCGTTCAACGCGCAATCCTGGACACGATCTACCCCGCGTACTGCGCACGCAAGTGGCTAAAATCTGCACCTGTCCCAACGGCGGTGTCGACCAAGCCAGCAGAGGGGTCAGAGCGAATGCAGAGAAGACGTTCATCGTCCAAGCCGTGGAGTGGACCAACGTTTAGCGGCACTTTGAATCGTTGGAACGAATTTGAAGGAAAGCTACTGATGGAAGACGATGACACTCCAGCAGTAGATGAGAAGAGCAAGGTCAATGACGAGGCCGGCAAACTCTCCGAGTCCTCTTCATGCTCGGGTACGACGGAGAATACGACCGCATTGCCGAACAAGAACAATGAAGAGAGATTCAAGCGCCTCAACCCAACCCTGTTCTCGTGGTCCAAGTATGCGCCTTATCTCGGCCCATACTCTGACAATGACGTGTTCCGCATGAACGAGTCCGTCAAAGCCACGTGGCTCGAGAAGCTCTGCTGTGACGGCGAGTTCTATTCGTCTTTCATGGCGTCTGTCTCGGAGCATGCCGACCATGTCGCCGTGGGTGACGTGCTGTGGCATTGCCTTCCTGGGTATCCCTTGCTGGTTCGCATTGCGCTTCTGTTGGTGAAGGAAGCGGCTGCGAAGAAGTGGCAACATCTGAGTCACGACAGTCCGCCACCCGACAGCGAGCCATCGACTCCATACTTCGCACTTGCGGGAATCCGTCAAGTACGCACTGTACTGGACAACGTGGCTCAACTGCTTCGGAACCGTGAGCTGTTGGACAGCTGTGTGCTCGCAATGTTCGAACACACAAACGTGCTCAGCTCCAAGAGTGTCGGTGTCTGCTTGACCCGGTTCGAGGAATGGTTCAGCGCTTGTGCCGTCGTCGTTGGCTACACTCCAGTCGACTACGAGCCTATCTACCGCGTATCTTCGACCTTCAATGGCCACTCATTTGCCATCGGTATTCGCATCATGCTGGCTAGTGAAAACTTCGAAGTCCTCAACCGCGTGTTGCTCTTCTTGTACAACCGCATGGACTATTTCGAAGGTGACCTTCGCCAAGCAGCATTGAAAGCACTGGTACAGCGCCATATGTACTTGTTCCTGCACTGGAACGATGATGTCCGGAAGAACTACCACCACATCTTGGTGTTTAAGGTAGTTCGTGTCAATCGCTACGCGCTGGACTCAATCATTGACCAGTTGCTCGTCGGACGATACGCAAATGCACCGATCGATTCTGCCTCCGAGATCAATGTTGCGAGCATGAGCGATGGCGAAGGCTCACCGCCCATGCATATCACGTCGATGTCGCCTCATGACGTGCGTCGCTCTAAGCCTCGTCAGCTTACCTCAGTTGAGTATGGCCAGCTACGCATGGAGCAGGCGCTGTGGCGTGCCTTCGACGCTTGTATTGCCTCGATTTGTGTCCAGGAACGCCGCAACGCCCGCGAAGGTAACAGGAGATACCAGAATGAGATCCAAGCCGCACGCTGTCGGGCCATTGCGTTTCTTAAGCTTAACCGCAAGACTGTGGACACCGATGACGCCGAACAATCGAGCAGCAATCCTAACGAAGGGCTCCCAGGAGCTAAACCGTGGCACGAGGTTGAGCTACTGGAGGAAGAACTCAACCGCGAGCCCCCGTACTACCTGCGATATTTGCCTGCCGAGGAAGTGTCCAGTCTCGATGAGCTGCGCAGATTGGCCAGTTCGGTCAAGTATCCCAGCGATTTGCAGATCTATGCTGCGCCATCCCTGCGCAGTTATTCCGATCTGCTCAAGCAGTACTACCAGGACCTCAGCGAGCGAGGATACGTTGAAGCGCCTCCACTCGGCTTCTGCTGAACTGAACAATGTCGTGTTATTGATGTCGGAGGCGTGCGTCTCGTGGTTGATGTTGTGTTTTGTGCAGTGGTGTGGACGTCTGAAAGGGAAACAAGTTGTGATCATGAGCAGTTCGTCAGGTTTAGTAAAGACGTAGTCCCAGTCGTGTTAAATGTGTAAGTGAAAGCCTGACCAACGAGCACATTCGCTATTCGATTCCATTACGACATCCACGCTCTGCATGATGAGAAATGAGACGTGTACGCTGAGATTGAATCGTGGAATTTCGCGTTCGTTTTCGTTGATTACCGCAGGTTTCGCTGGTGGCATGCGTTGTCACCCACTCACGGAGCAACGGTCAGCATCATTGTCTTTCATCACCCATGCTGTCGCTGCTCTTGCCCTTGTTGGGTGTGTGCGATGGATGTGAATTGGGCGAACGGATGCGCAAAACGATGTCCAAGGAAGACTGGAATTCGTGATGTCTACTCATTCAAGGTCGCAGCAGAGCGTGATAACCATGTAAATACGCCATCATTCGATCGTCGAGCGGTACGGGATGAGACTGTGGCAGGTCACATGAGAAAGATCAACAAGTGACCTACGGCTGCCTGAACTAGCATTTCTGTCAGAGGTGAGATTCTTCCCAATCGTACTTTATTCGATCGGATGAGGCACCGGACAAGCCATCGAGAATTCGTGTCTACGGGATGGCGGAAGAACTGTCTACTAACGCGATGGGCATTGGAACGATCTGCCTGCAGAGTGAAGTCGATGGACGGTGGTGCCAAATAACGCTCGACAAAGTACTGTTCGCCCCCAATGAAAAGTATTGCTTGCTCTCTCCTGGATTGGCTTGCCAAAAAGGCTACGGACTCCAACTCGACGAAGTGACGCCAGACTATAGGCTGGTGAAAGAGGACATTATCGTTCTTCAGGCCTCCGTGGCTGACGATGGCCAATGGCCATTTTGAGCCCTGTACAAAACGGTGCCCACCACAATTTGCGACGTACAAAACACGAGACCGCACGGTATACCGAAGGACTATACCGGTTAAGTTTTAGTTATACCGGTTTGGTCATTCGAGCTGCTGCTTTTGTGTCTGGCGGCAAGCGACCAACATGGCAGTCAACGAGACGGAAGCGAAGGATGGCGAGCCAAGCGACGCCGAGCCCAGCCACGAGGCCGCGCGCATGAGCTGGGACGAACGCCGACAGCTTCTCTCGGACATCTCCAATCTCTCACCGCCAGATATCCCGGGCGTGCTTCTGCTGATCCGCAATTTCCCGGGCGCACAACTGCCCGTCGTGGAGAACCCACCGCCGGCCGTCAACGCGTGGGACGCTCATTCAGACGGCGACAGCAACGCAGCGCCAGTGCCGACGCCCGTGGCAGTGGCGGATATGAATCCCATCCAGCTCCAGTGCGTCTTCGACGTGGATCGCGCAGCGCCGGAGCTGTTGTGGCAACTGCGCAAGTACGTGGAGTCGTGCTTCATCCCGCACTACGTGCCCAAGGAGAACTGCGTCGTTTGCGAGGGCTTGTGGTCGAACGGCCATGTGATCGCGTGTGGACAGGACCACTGCAGCGTGCGGATCCACGAGGAATGCTTCGGTGTCGTGCTGCGCGAGGACGCGGATGGACCGTGGCAATGTCCATCCTGTCTGCTGGGACGGCAGCTCATCTGTGCCGTGTGTCTGCAGACCGGTGGCGCGCTGAAGCCACTGGCGCCACTCACGCCGCTCCTCCATGAGCAGCGCTGGGTGCATGTGCTCTGTGCGTTGACGATCCCTGAGCTCACGATGCGAGATGTGCCGGCGATGGAGCCCGTGGACGGGTGGGAAGACATCGAGAATGGCCGCTTCCGCTACTTGTGCGCCATTTGCCGCAAGCGCGGTGGCGCGTCGATCATCTGTGAACACGATGGCTGCAATGTCGGTTTGCATCCTCAGTGCGCTGCTAACGCTGGATGCATGATTGGCTCGGAGACCAACTGCGTGGCGTTGTATTGTGAGAAGCACTTGCCGACGTCGCGCATTTCCGGTGCTAAGCGATGGATCAGCGAGGAAGACCTGGTGGAGGAAATCATGAGCGACGACTCATTGCCATGCGAAGAAGACGATCCAGACGCGAAGCTGCGGTCGAACGAAGACGACACAGCGTTTATATTGGAGACGACCGCAAGCGTGTTTGCTCAGTCACGGCTGCCAGGGCCAGCGGTCGTCGACTGGGGCAAGGACTCGCTGCGCAAACGGCAATGGCACCGACCAACCGATCTGTCGAAGCGTTTGAAGATTGGGGCGTCGTCCTGGGACGTGCCGGGCATGGTGGTCATGGGACTGCGGACACAGAAGCCGCTAGTGTTCCCACCGCCGGTGTCAGCACGCGAGCGCCATGAGATCCCCAAGTTTCCCGAAGCCGAAGACGCAATCGGCGCGATCATCGATTTCCACGTCAAAGAACACGACGAGTGGTTCCGCGCACGCATCGTGCAATGGGACCCTGTGCGCAAGATGCATCTCGTCCACTTCGTGCACAACGACCAGAAAGGCTGGGCAGCACTTTCGGCGCTTAACTCGCTCATTCTGTGGATGCCACACGAGGACACCGACGCGTTGGAAGGCCCTCGTGTGCGGCTGTATCGACCTCGCAAGAAGGACACGGTCGGCTGGCGTCCCAAGCCACGCACGTTTGTATAGCCGTCGGAGGTAGCAAACGTCAACCACAATACTATCTAATCGAATTGCAGGCGTTGCGAGACAGCGAAGTAGGGGAAGTGGTCTATTAACTAGCCTGCAGTACGTGTGGAGGGGAGGTGCAGCAAGTTGATGGAGCAACCGGGCAACCCAAGCAAAATACATTCCTAATCACAGTGAACGGTGCGGGCGCGAGGCTCGCACTCTACTGGAACGTCTTCCGCTTGCCCATGCGCTCGAACTGCGACACCATGCTGCACGTGCGCGCCGCCAAGTCGCGCGTCTTCTCAATCACCTGGCGGTACACCGTGTTCTGTGGGGCGCCCATGATGATCAGTCCCTGCT
Source organism: Lagenidium giganteum (assembly GCA_002286825.1). Taxonomy (NCBI): domain Eukaryota; phylum Oomycota; class Peronosporomycetes; order Pythiales; family Pythiaceae; genus Lagenidium; species Lagenidium giganteum. The sequence continues at coordinate 92,928 of NSDO01000059.1, read as the reverse complement.
GGGAGTCAATCTTCGCATCTAATCTCGCGTTGCGGATCAAGTTGACGATCCACTTCTCTGCTTCACCGTCTTCTTCCATGGCCAGCTTCTCCGACAGCATCTTCGTGTCGATCGTGCGGTGCACGCGGCAGTAGAGTTCGAAGATCGCCAGGCGCGAGCTTTCCATGAAGTGCGCCATGGTCTCGGCCAAGAAGAAATCGCTGGCCAGCACCACCTCGCACTCGCGCAGCTTCTCCTGCGCCGATTCGAAGTCGAAGTTGACGAACAGGCACTCGAAGAACTCGATAATTGGGTCACGGAACGTCTTGTCGTCCACGCGGAAGATGCGCAGCAGTTCCTTCGTCAGGTTGCGGCGACGCTTGTGCAAGATCACGCCGGCCGACAAGTAACGAAGCAACCATGGGACGTTGCTCTGGATGGCTTCCACGCTGCGCGACTGGAGCATGAAGTCGACGATGGCGTCACGGCCTTCCTCGTGCCATGCAAACACGAAGAGCGACCAGTGCAGCAACCACGTGCGCTGCTGGAGCTGTTCCACTGGCGACCTGTTGTGCTGTGACCATTGAAGCAATGAAATCAGCACTGTGATGCTAGAAGGGCCACGAGATGGACAATGAAGAAACGTACGCTGTTCTCAATGACGTCGCTGATGCGGCCAATGTCGACAAGAGCGTCTTCCCAGCGGAAGATGAGGATCTCGGCGGCCAACTTGCCCCACAACGCGTTCAGGTACTGCTCCGACGAGTTTGGGATGAGCACGCCATAGTACGTCAGGTAGGTCAAGCAATCCTGGTAGTTGCCGCACTCGTACTGGAGCTTGGCGTACTTGTAGAGGCCATCAAGGACGGTTGGGGTGATCTGCATTCATCATCAACCATCAACCATCAATCAGCCATCCATCAGTCCTGCGGACACATTCATTCATGAAGCGCTGTTGCGCACGTACGCCTTCGTTTTGTTCCAAGTACTGGGCGTTGAGCGAGTTGGCGCTCTGCAGCTGCATGATCTTCTCCTCGTCGTTGATGAGGTCGAGCATTGGGCTGCACTGCGACTTGACGTAGCTCAGGCTGTCCAAGATGGTGCCGCGGCGCTCCTCGAACTCGGCAGGCACGTCCGTGGTGTTGTGCAGCGTCTGATAGATTTCCACGGCAAAGTCCGCCATGTACGTTGGCTTCAACAGCGACAGCTTGGCCGCCATGAGCTGCGCTTCATCGTACAGTTCGTTGCTCGAGAGGAAGTCGATCAACGGGAACATGAAGTGCAGGTCCATGAACGGAGCCAGCGTGTTGGTGAGGTCATACTTGGCATCTGGGGCCACGGTCGGCGCCATCGTTTCCGTCTCCTCGGCGGTCATGTTCGCTGCTTTGCTGGCGTCGCGTCCGGCCGTTCCTGTGCGTGCGGTGCTCCGAGCTGCGCCGACGAGCTCCACCGGGCAACGCCAAATGAGTGGCCTCAGCCGTTTTTACAGCCGCCCACAGCCGTAATTACGCGCAGCCGTTGGATCGAATAATGTGGACCACTTTCGAGTGGCGGAAAGAATATTTCCATGATTCCAAAATATTTAACATTGGCAGAAAATATCCAGTGTTGGAATGTATTTATTTCTCAGGTGATTCGGCTCCATCCCAGGTTGACGTGATTCATCATCCATCATCAAGCCATTCCGTGTTGTTGACGACGACGACGGGAAGTGGGAAGATTCCTCTTGGTTCCGAATGAAGAGCTGGATGAGAAGAGCTTGGAGATGTCAGATAAAGCGAAGCCAGTGAGTCCATTCATCCCAGCTCGCAGCACAACTCCGCCTGCAATCCACGGCGATGGCCGAAGTCGCCGTCAAAAGATCCGCCACGGATCAACCATCCGGTGTGCATGCTGTGCGCGCTTGTTGCGGCATGGAGGGCAATGCCTGGCCATCACCAACTCCACCTCGTGCGTGTCACCCCAATCGTTGCCAGCTGGCCGCTGACTTGCGGTGGCCAAGACGGCGTTTTGCACACGTCACAGACACTATTCTGCATTACGCAACAGCTGAATGGTGTGGTCCACGCGCGGCTCGCGCGGCTCGGGCGTGGGTTGTTCCTGCTCGAGTCAGCTCATTCGCCTCCGAGTGTGGAAGAGGAAGCACCACAACGAACGAACGTCGCAAGGCGAGGGAGTCGAGGCTGTTGAGTGAGCCGACGAGCACACTCGACCATCCCACAGGTCCAGGCCGCGGCGTGGACAACCACCAGGGAAAAGCCCACGCACGGAGCGTGCGACACAGGCTGCACGACACAGCGCAGCACCCACCCGCGACTCAGTGCGGAATCGCGGCGACCATCATGAGCTCCCCAGAAACGGACTGTCCGACGGACGACGCGTCCGTCAATTTGGACGCGCTGGTGGACCAGCACGCCTTCGATGACAAGGTGTCGCTGGAGGACTTTACGCTCATCCGCGTGATCGGGAAGGGCTCGTTTGGCAAGGTGACGCTGGTGCGCAAGAAGACCAACAGCAAGATCTTTGCCATGAAGATTCTTTCCAAGGCGCACTTGCTCAAGCGCAAGCAGGTCGAGCACACGAAGACAGAGCGCCGCGTGCTCAGTGTGGCGAGCCACCCGTTCATTGTCGGGCTGCACTACGCGTTCCAGACGTCGTCCAAGCTCTATTTCGTGCTGGATTACTGTCCCGGCGGAGAGCTGTTCTTCCATCTCTCGCGCATGGGCAAGTTTGACGAGCGCATGGCGCGCTTCTACGCGTCCGAACTCGTCGTGGCGCTCGAGCACTTGCATTCCCTGGGCGTTGTGTACCGTGACCTGAAGCCCGAGAACATCCTGCTGGATGAAATGGGTCACATCAAGCTCGCCGATTTCGGTCTTGCCAAGGACGAAGTGACGGAAGTGGACAGTGGCGCGACGTCGCTTTGTGGAACGCCCGAATATCTTGCCCCAGAGGTGCTGGCCCGGAAAGGTCACGGCACAGCGGTCGACTGGTGGGGCCTGGGTATGGTGCTGTATGAAATGCTAACAGGTTTGCCGCCGTGGTACACGCGGAACCGCCAAGAGCTGTTCGCCCGAATCCGAGAGGCACCCCTGGAAATCCCCAAGTATCTGAGTCCTGAAGCTGCGTCGCTCATTTCGCTGCTGCTGCATCGCAATCCAGAGAAGCGCCTTGGTGCCCGAGGCGCCAACGAAGTCAAAGCGCATCGGTTCTTCAAGAGCGTGGATTGGGACGGACTGCTGTGGTCAGAGCCGCCGTTCAAGCCATCGGATCCGCAAGCCAAGGAACAAGGCGACACGTCCAACTTCGACAAAGAATTCACGGAGCTGCCCGTGAGCGTGACGCCGTCCAGCAAGTCGAGCTATAACTCGACAATGCCGCGAAGTATGTTCACTGGGTTCACGTACGAAGCGCCAGCCATGTCGTTTGGCTCCGACACGTCCCAGTCGAAAGTGGATGTCGCGTCGACTCCATATATTTAGTTTGTTTGCAAACACACGTCCATCAGCATGCTGAGCCCCATTGTCCGGAAATGAGTGCACGCATGTTGACGGCGCCAGTCTCCGCAGTGCGCGTTCAAAGAACTATGTAATAAAATGTGCAACAAGTTGATGAGAGAACTGAGCGCCCATGCGTGGTGCACCAACTCACCAACTCACTCGCTCAAATGCCATGCCATGCAGCCTCCGACGACGACAGCAAATACACCGCCATGTCGATGTCACCAGCACAGCCATTCCATGACAGTTGTCGCCAGCCACGACGTGGCGCTTTCGCGTGGTCGTCACGTGCACGGACAGGGGGCGAACGGAGGTCACTCAATGGATGCCACTATCGCTTAGTGACCGGTCGCCGTGGCATCATGCTGCTGCGTGTGTGTGTGTGTGTGTGTGTGTGTGTGTGTGTATGGGTGTGCCTCTACTACCCTTGGATTATGATCGAAGCTATTGCGTTTGGCAGTGGACTTCCAGATGTCAATTTGGCGGGGGTGCCAATATGGCACGCCCGACATGCTGGAGGTCCAGTGAAGGTGTGTTGATCCGACGCCGACGCCGCCGTCTATGATCAGAAGTTGACATGGCATCATGCTCATCAGTTGACAAGCTCACCGCGGACCCAGCCAATGATGATGGAGCTGATACGGACGCACGGCGGTCGCAACCTAGGAGGAGCATCAGTCATGTATATCGGCGTTCAATCCAGTGATGCGGTCGGTGCAAGAGCGAACAATGGCAGCGATGGAACCGCTTCAGCAGAGTCGTCGCCATGGCATGGAGTAGACACAGTCGCTCGATGCATCTCAGTGTTTGCGTTCAAGTAGATCCACGATGTACCGCCAAAGTTGACTTCGTACTCCCACACACCACTTAAGTATTGAACTATTAAACTAACCAGTTCACAGAGCATGCAAATTTCATCAGATTCGATCTCAAATCACCCAACAAGCTGAGTATTGTGGCATGGCGCGCACTCATGCGATGGCTGTGACAGCGGTGGGAACGGCGGCGAGGGCAGGGCCGGGCGTCCATTGCAAAAGATGGTCTGAGCAGTACCGGTGAAGAAAACTTCATTGACTGCCGACAAGCGTTTGCACGATTTGTCGTCTGTCAAGTCGCCGACAACTGCCACGTATGTCACGTCGCTGCAACAATAGCTGATGCAGTTGCGGTCGACCTTTGGCGAACCTTTGTCCATTGACCCGACCGCAAGTGCTAGTGTAATCGGGATCGAGCACGTGTTTGGCAACGGTGACATGGGCACACGAGGCATCTTAGTCACATCTTTGGGATACCTTGCGTACGTCTTTGCGGACATGTAGCTTTGTACGCCCGCGATGGCGGAGAACTTGACGAGGCTTGGGATCCCCGTCTTCACGATACACTGGGTGATGCTACCATTCACCGAGAGAGCTGTGACGGATGAGCACTCACTGCGGATGTTGCTGGTGTACACGCAGAATTCCAGAGGAGGATTATTGTCGGGAACCTAATTGATGCCCACGTGTCATCAAGCACGACAACTGGGTAGCCCTAGATGATGTCAGCTCGGGCCAGACCAGCAAAACCAGCGACGATGACGCTGATCCATGCACAAACCATCGTTGCCGCCTTGACCTTCGTACCTAGAGCTGGAGTGCGTGGCAACTTGCGAAGTGAGCACAGGATTTAAAGATAATGGCGACTTCGCTGTGATTCATGTCGTCGTCGGTGCGCCGTCAGGTCAACTCGTGCGGCACCATTAGAGCGCACGTTCACGACGTCGCCAGTGTGGGTTGGCTCGATTGTTCCACGGCCCGGGACCGAGTGATCGGCCCGGCTTGTTGGTCCATGATGAACAGAACAAGCGTGCGTTTTGTGGGCTAACCTCACGGGACTTGCAGCAGTGCGGGCGACTTGCTCCAGGCAAGGCCACTTCCCGAGTGAGCACTGCTGCGCAACCCTCGTTTGTATTGTGGTGAGTATCTGAACTAATCCTAACCAACCATTGGTATTGTCCTGTTGCTGTCCAGCAGCAGCCACGCCGAGTGGCGACAGGTGAGTGCCCAGCACTGAATGTTCAGGAGTTCCGGACTCCTTCTCACACTCCCACTTGACCCAGGCATGCTCCAAGCATGTGAGCATGCGCGAGACATGTCTGTGGTCACTCCTACCGAAGGAGTCACTCCCACCAAGGGAGTTCGTTCGCCAGCTACATGCACCAAGCATGAGTACTCCTACCAAAGGAGGTCGACTCTGGTCGTCGGCTTGTGGTCCCATCCACACTGCGACTCGCTACCTCAGCGATCTAGTAGTTCGCCAAGAACTAGCCTCATCAGTAGTCACCGCACAGTGTTCGAGCTCCAAGCTCCTAGGTCTTTAGGTCTCGTCAGGCCTAACCTTGTCCGTTAATGGGAGAACCTTCAGTGCTTGACGGAAATGAGCGAACTTCGTGGCGCCCAGCGCCTTTGTCATGATATCAGCAATCATGTCGTTGGTACTCACGTGTCGAACCCGGAGCTGATCCTTCTCGACGAGGTCTCGACCAACGTGAAACCGATTCTCAATGTGCTTTGTCCGACTGTGCTTCCCGGGGCGAGCAGTCATGTAAATGGACGCCATGTTGTCTCCAAGCAACACTGGGGTCTTGTATTTCTATTGTAGTTCGTCACAAAGTTGACGCAACCACATCAGGTCCTTGAGGCCTTCCGCCATGGCCACATGCTCAGCTTTCCGTTGTACTCATCGCGTTCATGCCTTGCTTTCTCGAGCCGTACGAGATGACGTTGCCATCAATCAGCGTGACGTATCCACTGATGCTCTTTCTGTCAGCTGGATCGTTGGCGTAGTCTGCATCAGTATACAGGACTAACTCGATGACTTCCATAGGCTTGATGTCCATCACCAACCCGTAGTCGATCGTCGCCTTCAGATAGCGTAATACATGCTTCCCAAGCTCGTAGTGTGTGATGTCGAATGAGGCAAGGTACTGGCCGAGTCGTCTGACTGCATGTGCGATGTCAGGCCTGGTTCCCATAACCAGGTAGCCGAGTGCTCCCACTAGCTCTCTGAATGGTGGCGGCGGTCACCTTCCTCAGGTTTCCTCACTTGCAACGTTCCACTGGGTTCTGGAGTCTTGGCACCTCGACAAGCACTCATGTGGAACCGGCGCAAAATCTCCCGGATGTACTGCGCTTGACTGAATGTCACTCTCTTTTTCTCTTGATCGATGCTGATGTCGACACCAAGTAGGAACTTTACCTCACCCAATGAGGTCAACTGAAAGTCTTCTTTCATTCGTTCTGCCATTCTCTTGCACAGGTCGCCAGGACCGATGAGAAGCAGATCATCGACGTAAACCGTAATCAGCATCGTGATTGTTCCGTTGTCCTTCCTTGCATACAGCCCTCGGTCTTTCTCGATCCTCGTGAAACCAAGCGACGTCAACTTGATATGCAGAGTCTTGTTCCAGACATATGGGGCCTGTTTTAGCCCGTACAGACGCTTCTGCAGCTCACATACCATTGCAGGACTGCCATCTTTGTAGCCGTCAGGACACTTCATGTAGATCTTTTCTTCTAATGGTCCGTAAAGGAAGGCTGTCTTAACATCGTATTGTAGAGCCATCCATCCACGTTGCAGTCCGTAGTACAATGCAGCGCGGATCGTCTCAAACCGAATGACAGGGGCGTAAGTTTCACCATAGTCGATTCCAGCCACTTGCTTGAATCCATGTACGACAAGTCTCGCCTTGTATCTTTTGATTCTTCCTTGCTCATCGCGCTTGATGGCAAACACCCACCGACAGGTTATCACCTTCGACTGACCAGCGGTCGAACGCGGCACGAGACGCCAAGTCCCATGTTCTTTGAGCGAGGACAGCTCGGCCTCCATGGCCTTCTTCCATTCTGGCCACAATACCCTCTGTTTGGCTTGTCTGTACCCTTGCGGTACGGTCACTTCTTTTCCATCACCAACCACAACGTTGAAGCAGTCACGCAGCTTGGCTGGTACTCGTCGTTGGCGTTGAGGTCTCATCACGACAGGAACGCGATCAGTTCTTGGTGCTTCTCTCGTGCCATCGTCGATCCTTGACGCTTCCAAAGCATCATCACTATCGCTTGACACTACCTCAGTGTCACTGTCGCTGTCTGTAAATGTGACCTTCTTGCGCTTCTTAGCTGGTGATTGAGTGGTTGAGCACGTTTCTGGCTTGCAGCAGCCGATGTCGTTGCACGAACCACGTCTTCTAAAATCACTTCGCTCCCTTCAAGTAGCTGATTACATACGACCTTCTGAGCGATTTCATCGCCAGGGGCAAATGTCAGAATGGTCGATCAAATTGGGATAATAGGAATGGGTTTCTTGACTGCTCCTTGCATGTCTTTGGTCAGCACGAACTGGACGTAGTCTGACGCCACCGAGAAGTTCTCATGACACACCACATTCTCGAATCGCACCGTGCGAATCTTCCCATCTTGCATGCTCAATAGCTTCAGGCCTTTAGCATTGTGTGCATAGCCTAGCAAAAGGCATATCTCCGTCCTTGATTCCAGCTTGTCACGTCCGGGCTTCGCTCCTGGTTCAACGCGGGCCTGCACCAAGCAGCCCCAGGTACGAAGTAATGACAGATCTGGCTTCCGGCCATGCAGCGCCTCAAAGGGCGTCATGTCGTTTGGTAGTGCGCTGGTTGTCCACCTGTTAATAGTATGGACGGTGTGCAGGAGTGCCTCTCCCCACAATAACTTAGGCAACTGAGTGGCCGCCAGCATTGCCCTAATGCGCGGCAGCAAGATTCCGTTCGCGCGTTCAACAATCGCGTTTTCTTCAGGTGTGTAGCCGTTGGTATATGTCTGCCAAACTCCATTCGCTCTGCAAAACTTCTCGAGTTCCGAACTCAAGAATTCACCACCCTGATCTGAGTGGAGGTTGACCACTTCATACCCTTCTTTCTTGAACTCCTTGTTCAACTGCGTGATTAGGTCGATGATGTGTGTAGTCGCCTCCCACTTGTTCCGCATTAGGTACGTCMACTTGTACCTAGTCGCCTCGTCCACGATGAGCAGAAACATCGTCTCACCAGTGCACGTCTCATGCTTGACGGCGCAGACGTCGACAGCTAGCCGCTCCAGGGGCTGCGTCTTGTGGTCTTGACGGCGGCGGTACGTCATCCGTCGAAACTTGGCCATTCGACAAGGGACGCAGTCATAAGGGGTAAACGCACTAGAATTGACCTTAAGGCCGATGTTGGAATGGACTGCAACCTTCTTCGCGTCTTCCATGCTTGCGTGATCAAAGCGATTGTGGAGCAACTCCATCATCTTCTCCGAGGCCACCGAAGCCGTCTTTTCCACCCCCAACACCAAGTGGTGGGTGATGTGCTGGCCAGCAGCACTATTCTGGGTCCACATCCTGTAGATCCCGTCGACGAGGGTGAACTTAAGGCGCATGCCGGGCTTCGACAACCACATGACAGTCTTGTTCTTTGACARCTTMATGTCGTAGCCGGCTTGAATCAACATGTAGCTAAGCGAGATCAAGTTGCATCTCGCATTAGCCGTGTAATACACGTCCTCCAACAGACGATTCTCGTAWCGCCCACYGTCTTCGTTCTTGACACGAAGGTGCACCTCGCCCTTCGCTACATCTTCTTCGCTGGAACCGTTCARCATGGTCAGATGATGACCCGTATCCGTGCCCATGCGCACAAACTGATGGATATCTGCGCAGATGTTAGYYTGACTGCCCGAGTCAAGTAACYACTCGATCATGTCTGCGCTCTCTTTCCTTTGTYGCTGCTCAACATTGACTGCCAAAGTCAACACTGTSTTTCCTTGACCAGTGCCAGCAGCACCTTCGCCCTCACSAGGAGTCGCGCCATCGTCTCGTGTCTCCATGCTGSGTACCACACTCGCAGCACTCACATCTTGATCACCATGATCATCAATGCGCTCAACAATGCGCGCTGGCGAAGTCTCACGCTCCCGGCGTGATTGCGTCACCTCGACGTGCAGCACATCGGTCTTCTGTTTCTTCGATGCACTGCCTTTGCCTCCACGGCCTTGGCCACCTTGGTCTTCATCACTTTCTTGACCACCTTGGTCCTCCACTGGTTCTGGACACTCCGAGATCCAGTGCGCCTTAGAGCCACACCTAAAGCATCCATCGCGCTGTCGCTTGCCACCATGGCTAGATGCTTGGCTTGCGCTTCGTCTTTGGCCAGGTCCGCGATCCTGCTCACGACCACGGCTGTTTCCACGCGGTCCACGTCGCGCGCTGCCAGAGCGCCGATGACCGGGTTGCACACGATTCACTGCTTGGCCACCAAGGCTTTGTCCGTTTCCACGTCGCTTGTCATGGTCGGTCAGGATGTATTCTGCATTCTTGATCCGAGAGATTGCATCTTGTAGTGACACCACAGGAGCATCACCGTTGCGATATTCCGTGTGGGCGGCTGCCATAGCCGGGAACTTGTCCTTGACGTTGCTCAGCATGACGTCAGCAAGCTGGATGTCCGAGATGCGCTGCGACGGATGACAATTCTTGTTGATTTCACCGCGCAAGAACATGAGATCATCGATGTACTTCCCCACTGGTTCACGATAACCCAACCTTCTACCATAGAAGTCACGTCGCATGTAGTTGTCGTTGTGACCGCCGCCCTTCGCGAGCGCGGTCTTGAGCGCCTCCCAAAGGCGTGCAGGATCACCGGTCTTGACCACCTCTTCCAACGGCTCGAGGACAGGCCACGTGACACTGTTCACCATCAGCAGGTGGGCCTTCTTCCGACGCTCGTCGAAGCAGGTCTGCCAGGCAGTGTCCGACGCTGGTCGATCCGTGCGCTTCTCCTCACCAATCACAATACCATTACAGTTCAACGCAATCATCTGCGTTTGGAATCGCACCGACCATTCGTGGTAGTTGTGCGCACCCTTGAGCTTCACCTCCATCGGTGGCATAACAAGCGGACCGGTCTTCATGTTGAGCGTGGGCGTGCGTCGTGAGCATAGAGATCCGGAAGTGAGGTCTGCGGTTCTCGTGGTGGCGATGGCGTGCGTTGTTCATACGGCGTTGGCGGCTCCTCTCTGAATTGCCCATTCAGCGTACGTTGCACGATCGGAGTTTCAACCAACCGCTGCGAATCACCCATTCGCCCCTCTGCTCTTGTCCCCGACTGGGGAGCCTCGTTGGGCTCATAACCTGTGGGTTCGCTCGATTGTTCCACGGCCCGGGACCGAGTGATCGGCCCGGCCTGTTGGTCCATGATGAACAGAACAAGCGTGCGTTTTGTGGGCTAACCCCACGGGACTTGCAGCAGTGCGGGCGACTTGCTCCAGGCAAGGCCACTTCCCGAGTGAGCRCTGCTGCGCAACCCTCGTTTGTATTGTGGTGAGTATCTGAACTAATCCTAACCAACCATTGGTATTGTCCTGTTGCTGTCCAGCAGCAGCCACGCCGAGTGGCGACAGGTGAGTGCCCAGCACTGAATGTTCAGGAGTTCCGGACTCCTTCTCACAGCCAGCGGCTCGCAAAGCACAGTCGATCCTCCATGGTAGATGCAACGGCCGCTTTCCAGTGGGATCCAAGCTTTGCCGAAGGTGCTTCACAGGTTAATTCCGACAGCGAGACCTCGCGCCAGCTGCAACAGTACTCGAACATGCCCAACCTAGAAATGCATGCTACAGCGGCACCTACGTTGGAGAACTGTCTTTATTTGGATAGAATATAGGGTAGTCCAATTGAAAAAATGTGTAAGGTTGGGGAATTCGAAAGGGATTGGTGTTGCATTGGTGAAACAGGTGTCAGATTGGGCGGGAATGGAAATGATATCCACGGGTTATTCAACGACCAAGCTACAGTCATTTTCCCTTAAAGTGCGTGACGTCAGCGTGACCCAAAAACCAAAGAATCAATCGCTGTTGGAACATTATGAGAACCATGACATGGATGCATGCAGCTGCATTGATGCTCGTGACGAGTAAGAGCTGTATCGCGCGCTACAATTCCCTCGCAGTCACGTCAACAGCATGGCAACCAAGCAGAAGGGCATCGTATGCTCCGGAATGCATGCAATGAAGAAACAGTGCCTCAAATGCGTCGAAAAGCTCTGTATTGGGAACAACAGTCGCTGCCATGTGTCCTGGGTGGTAAGCGTATGCATTATCAACCACACAGTTTGCGTCAAAACCAATGGAGCGAGCCACGTGTCCCAGTCAACACCAGCCGATGTTCCCGTGCGTGCCGTACTGACCGACGCGATGAAAGCGGTGATTGTGCCGCAAATCGAGCGCCTCCCACCGCCGTTGCTGTGGAGCGCGATCCAGAACGACCCCCAATTTCATTTTGCGCCCCCGAGGGCGTTCTACGCATCGCCAACTCGCGGATTTCGCCCGCAATTACCGGCGAGCACACCTTGGTTACCAAACCCAGCCAACAGAGACCATGATTGCGGAAAACGTCTACGTCCCTGATATCGACGACACTAAAGCGTTCTTCTTCTCATCCACGACAGATGGAAATGGCTGTCTGTATGTTGGGACGAGATCCAAATCCGATCCACAGCTCATCGGGATTACCAGTAAGAGGCTGTTGCGAAGGGCGGTTTAATTCAACCGAGGGCAAATCGATGGGATTTTTCACTGTGACGCCACGTACAAAACCAACAAGCTGCGATACCCACTCATTACATGTGGATTCACGGATTCGGCTCGACAGTACCACCTCGTCGCGATCTTTGTTTCACGCCCTGTCCGAGAACGCGACTTCGTGCAAATGTTCTCTGGCCTTGAAGCGTTGGCGCTGCGCGTGAGCAATGCCCGCCCTCGAGCTCCGTTAGCGATGACCGATGCAGACGATGCTCAAGCCAACGCAATGAAAAGCCTTGGAGGTATGTTCGCAGGGTTCAAGCCACTGATGTGCTATTACCACGTTTGGTACAACGTTTACAAGCGTGTGAAGCATTTGAAGTCTTCCGACATCTCTTTGGTGGCACTTATCCAATGAACTTTAGCGTGTCGATGACCGTTTTTCAGCGCCAACGGATGCGTGCAGTGGCGTCATCGAATTAATCAGCTAGTCTCAAGACGTTCTGCAGCTACTTTGAGTCCGAATGGATCAATGGGAAGTTCTGTAATTGGCAAGTGTTCCATTCGCCTGTAGGGTATGCAACCACTAACAATGCATTGCGAGACTTTCAACGCCAGAGTCAATGTTTATACGATGAGGAAGCTGCATCACATGGTGGTGCTTCTTGAGCGACTAATGGTGCTTACACGAGATGTGTCGAAGATGCTACCAAGCATCGAGCTTGCTCATAACCCAGTGCCACGTGAAATGATCATGCAAGCGCGTACGCTCCGCCAGAATCGTCTTGTCGCGGTGACAACGGCATCTAATGAAGCAGCAGTGGTGAAGCACGTCAGCGCGAACAACAATGAAGCTCCAACTACGAGCCTGAATGACCTCTTGTTCCTGTCGACTAAGGCACGGCAATCGACCGTCTACAAACGTAGCTTGCAGTGGGTGATATTGACGATTTTGAAGCAAGATGGACGAAGCGAAGGCGGGTTTGTTGACACGCGCCAGCGGCATTGCATGTGCAGGTTTTGGACGAAGTTTCATGAGATTATTGCTTGTGAAGCGTTTGCGATTGACGCCACAAGGGGAAATAAGTCAGAACATTTGTCAGGCAGAGTCGGCTCAAACGTGTTCGTCCTGCTAGAGTAGCGAGAGCTCTTGTGTGGCACCAGATTTCGACGGTGATGCAAGTGCTAGTGCCAGTGCAAGTGCTGCATGGGATCGAGATGAAGACACCGTCCAGGATTACGAGCAGCTATTGTGGTGGCTCTCACCCTAAAATAGTCACAATTTTCGTGAGATTCATGAAGACAGCAAATGTATTAACTTGAAATATATTTGAGTTTTCATTAACGGCGGCGTGTATTTGTTTATTTAATCCTATGATTCGCTTGCCGCCGTAACTCCACGGTTTGCCGTATTCATATAACGGCATTTCACTTGCGTCTTCGTTTGACGCATATTTCGTGCCGTTAAGAACGGCAAAAGCATAAAGCAATGCTTGCGACGTCTGGTGTCGAGCGCGACACAAAGGTACACGCCGTCGGGAATGGAGTGATTGACAAACCGCTCCAACCCGAATAGGCCGCTGTGTAGCAGGTTTCGCCGGAAATATCTAAGATGCAGTACTTTGCATGTAACAGGTGGGCGCGAGTTCGCAGTGGCAACAAACCGCAGCACCGTCGCCCAATCGGGCCCCGCCTTGGGAACTGGGTGACCGTCGTGTTCAGTAGACTGGTAGAAGTCGCTGACGATGTCCTCTTCTACCCATGAGCGTTGCTGCATTTGGTCATGACGACCGCTAGCGCATGGAAGACGTAGCGAGTGTCTTCTGACGCATCAACGGCGTCATCTTTGTCGTTGCAACAGAAGTATCCAAACTGCTGCTTGGGGGCTTGCCGCTTTCCAGCGACGGAGGCGATCAGCGAGTGTCTTCTGACGCATCGACTGCGTCATCTTTGTCGTTGCAACAGAAGTATCCAAACTGCTGCTTGGGGGCTTGCCGCTTTCCAGCGACGGAGGCGATCAATGTCGGCCTGGAAGCCGGCTTCAATAAGGCTGGTGACTGGGTGCCATGACCGCCGCACCACTCCACCAGTGCCTCCTTGATCCGGAGGCGGCGGCTGTGTCGGAGATTGGTGGCACCGAACACTCGGTGGCGTTGAGAGGGCCGGCACAGAGTTTGGTGGTCGTGGGGCTGTCGGTGGTGTTGAGGGAGCTGGCGGTGGTGGTGACATGAAATACTGTAGTATTTCCTTTAGCTGGTGGCAACGCTGGTGGTAGAGCTCGCCTGCGCTTTGATATTGGCGCCGATGCAGACTTCGATGGATGGGTCGCTCCGCGCTTGCCATTTTTGTTGTTGGTGGCGTTTGAGATGTCGGCGGGGCTGTTGGTGGAGGTGTTGATGTTGGAGCTGTTGGTTGTGTTGGGGCTGCTTGTGGTTTTGTTGGTGGGGCTGTTGGTCGCGTTGGGGCTACTTGTGGTTCCGCGTTTATTGCAGGCAAGTTTGGCAAGTGCTGGTCGGAAGGTGGCGGCGGTGACCAGCCAGCCTGTGCGCACCCGGGGCAGCAGCACCATCACTCGAGACCTCCCATCAGACTCTGCCGGAAGGTGATCTTGCAATAATGCAACAGCTGCTCGTAGGGGGGGCTGTTGCAGTTCAGAGCAGGTTTGGTTGTGTGTGCTGCCGGTGAGAACGTATGACTCTCCCACTTCACCCCCTGCAGAGGCTGCGCGAAAAGATCACGAAGACGTCACGAAGACGTCGATCGTTGTCAGTCCTTGTCGGTGCGACATGTGTGGCACCGACAAGACCTAGAAGACATGGGCATTCTTATGTTGTAGACCAAGAATACACGGGCATTCTTATTATTCTTGTTAGCATGGGGCGCGAAGATGGCGCCACACCAGCAGTCTTCGTCCCAATGGGTCGCGTGGCCACCAGGTTTCCGTACAGAGTAGTCGGCTTCTTCACGGTCATTTGTACTGTATCTGAACTCGCCGACCGCGTTTGCACGACTGCCACAGTTGGTGGCTTAAGATCCCCGTCGCGTGACCCCTGAAGTATGTGGTCACTTCTGTTTGGGCTCGCACACAATGGTGTGCTCGCACACTAAGTGGGGAGGGTGTAACGGATGTTACACATTTGGGGTTGATCACGCATGTGATCACAGGTGTTCGTTACATTTGTTGTCGAACACCACAATTGGGCTCTTGACATTTGTTGTTGAACCCACAAGATGTCAAGAGTTGCATTGTTTGCAACTAAAGATGTGTCGTTTGCAATACGGCGTCCCGAAGGGCCGCCTTGATGTTATCAGCCAATCAGAGCTGAGATGCATATTAATGACCGATCAGGTCTGTATATTTCAAGGTGTCGCTAGAGCAGTTAGGAAACTCCCTTTGGCGCTCTCCTCTAAGGAAGCAATACATCACTTCTACGTTTACAATCCTTTGCAAACTTCTTGCCCTCACTGCGGACGGCTGGAGCAACCACTTTGCTCTAAGGCACAGAGCAACCGCCCGTGGTTGCGGGGAAGTCAACGCTTCCTATTGCGCTCTTGTGCTGTGTGACGTGCCTTGTCACACGTGATGCGCCGCAAGGTCAGCTTGTTGCAGGCCATAAAGCGCTGGATGAACATCGCAGCGCATCAGCCCAGTAACACCTGAAGATTGCGAGAGACACAGAGGAATCGCTCCGTGCGCATGACACGAATCCATTCAAGGAGCCTTCATCAAGCCCTGTGAGACTACAATAGGGAGGCAGAGGCATGGAGAGCTTACCTTCTCTCGATGTCAACACCCAGCGCATGCGTTCGGTTTCGTCCTCCCACGAACGTACGCATGGGCTTGGCGTCACGCAGCTGGTCCTCTTTCCGTTCCCAGCGCCAAAGAGTGGCTCGATGCACCTTGTAGGTGCGCGCCACCTTGGTGTTGCACTGCGTCTTCGCATCCTCGAGCGCTTGCAGCTTCGCTGCGTTTTTGGTGGAGCCGCACCTTCCCATTGTGCGTCGATGCGTTTGGCGAACACCCAGGACAGACCAGTGATGTGTCGTGGAGTGCCTCAAAACTCGCGTTGGCGTATGCGACCAACTCTTGGACAAGCACGAACAACAATTCAACTTGTCTTTTCGTTCTCTTCTTCTGTGTCTCCCTCAGTTCTTTGAATCGGAGTCCCGAAAGCTTCGCACACAGCAGTGGACTTTCACACAGTTCACTGTTGAGTAGTTGTCGACGACTCTCTCGCTTCTTGCTGGTTGTTGGAAGTGATCTCCTTTCAATGTTGGAATCTTCGAGCCAATTGCTATGTTACACAATCGACCTTCCTTCGTACGTAATGGTTATCCGAGCCAATTGCTGTGTTACACAATCGACCTCCCTGTCGTACTTACTGGCCTCAACGTGGCCAGGAACTCCTCTAGACAGGAATCGGATGTTGCTTGCACCGATGTCTTCTACAGTAGCTGGTAGATTGAGAAGTTATGAGATCACTATCGCTTGCGCTTCTAGTGACCTCGAGGGGACGCGACCTTTCACATATCCGCACCCTCAACAAAAAATCCAAAGTCCCTAAGATACTACCTACTCGTTCCTAATCCCTGCTAATACCAATGCAACCTAAAATTACCAATCATTGCATCATACAACTGCAATGAACTTGGTACACAATCGACCTCCGATGGCTTGACTTGGCCACACCCGTTACACAATCGACCTCACCTTCGACACTTCGACAGTGTGGACCCCACCAAAGCTTGTTACACAATCGACCTCCAAGCACTTGAGACTTTGCCACTCGAAACTTGATCTTCCCGGTGATACACAATCGACCTCACAGAAGCTTGAGTGACACGTCTGGGAAAACAGGAGTGCTTCACCACAGATGGGGACGGTGTCATTGGTGGTGTGGTCCACATAATATGACATAGATATAACGATATATAGCGAACATGCTATTTCAGCCTTTAAACCAGCGTTGCAGGTTGGGCGTTCATTTCGGTATCATGATTGCATCGTACAGTGCAGTGCAAAACTGTGCGAACACCTGGTGACCACCTTCTCCTGAGCAAACCAACATGCTCCAGAGCTTCCCATTCACACCATAGGCCGCCAACACACTAACAAACATGCTGATGCATTTTCAGCGTCATCGGAACAGCACAGCCGTGTGTACACAAACTTAAGCATTTTTGAGTTATATAATTGTGGTGCACAAAACACGAACACATGCAACTACGACTGCTTGTCGGTAACTTAGCGCGGGATTCTGGCCCCTTGACGCTGCAAAACAAGTGAGATGCGTTTCGGCATATATCCTTCATGAGTGTCTGGAGTCCTTCGACAGTGACTTGGGACCATGCGTGGAGAATCGGATAACGAAGTTCAGCCACACTGTCGAACTGACGCCCGTTCGCGTAAACAGACAGCACTAGATCGCCCCGCAAGTTCTAGATGGAGCTCAAATCAGGGCTCTTGGACGGCCATTCCATCGTGGTGATGTTTGCGTCCTGCAACCACGTCTTGACGATGGCGGCACGGTGAAAACCCGCCCCATCTTGCTGAAATGTCAGCGGAATTTCAGGCCTCCTTGAGCTTGGCCATGAACGGCAGAAAATGCGTCTGCAGCGTTCTGATATATGCTGCAGCGTTTTGACGACCTTCAAGGATCTTAAGCTCACTCGTGCCGTCAAACCCCATGGCAGCCCAGACCATGTCGGACCCACCACCGGCAATACGCTTGGAGTAGATCTCGGGCGGCAGTCTGGTGTCATGCCAATAGTACTGGCAGCCGTCCGGACCATCGAGGTTGAACTTCTTCTCATCGGAAAAGAGAACTCCCCGCCAGCAGAACTCATCCGACACCTTTTGGTCGGCAAACGCGACACGCTTGGACTTGTGCGCGTCGGTCAAGCGCGGCGCCTGCTTGTGTTTCACGTACTTTGCGTTGTTGGTGCTGCCGAGCGCACGACACACCGTCCAACGACTACAGTTGAGGCCCAACGTGTTCCTGGTCTCCTTCGCGCTCATTCCGCTAGTGCAGGCGAGGTTGAACACATGACGCACATCCCTGCTCGTCAGGGTTTTTGGCCTTCCGAGCTTCTTGCAGCGTTTTTTGCCATCTGGATTGCGCAGCCTGCACGCATGATGCGGAGCGGCCAATACGACTGCCGATTGTGCGGAGCGATGCACGACAGTTGTGGAGAGCAATTATCTTACCTTTCTCGACATCCGACAGCGCAGGGCCTCTTGCCATGGTTCGAGCTTGTATGGGATTGCTTCAAGCGGGAATGGCAAGCCCGTTTTCCCGCCAAACCCAAAGAGCTTGAATATTGCAGAAATGAATGCTTTGGGGCTCGTTATTGCAGATTTAGTCTCTGTTCATATAACTTTGCACCACATTGCCTTACCAATATTTGGTATTTGTGGAATGGAGAGATGATGACGGCAGATCAAGGAGCGAAAAGTACATCGTTGTGTTCACCGCAGCAAGAGCTGTGCACTGGTGGCATTGGATCGGAATTTAAAGTCTTGTCGGCGAAGATCTGTGGTGTTCGAACTGTTTTGCACTGCTCTGTAACTACACCTAAATAGTTTTCAATCAATATTCTTTTCATGGCACTCAATTTCAACTTGGAGGTTGCCTCCAAATGACGCCGCATGCCGTTGCCGGCAACATCGAGATTCCTGTGGCAAGCGGTGCCCCCAGCAGCAACACCACAGTCATACACCTTCTTCAAGTGGCTCTCAGTTGCCATTTTGCCAAGTCTCGCTCTATCATCCTTCTCTGCTCGTCCACACACTTCCAAGTGCCACCCAGTGACGACCGACGGCAATGACCATCAAGGCACTCTCGCTAGGAAGTGTCCTGTCACTGCTGACGCTGATGCTATTCGAGTTTCCAATCCAATCCGTCGCTGATCCATTCGACGTGCTGATAGAATTCCCGTCACGGAAGCTGGCGCTCATGGACCTGATGGCTCATCCGTGTGAGGACTTTTACCAGTACGCGTGTGGCCGGTGGCTCAAGGACGACAAGCTCGATGTCCTCCCCACGTACAGCTCGTTGGACGACAAGATCTGGAATGTATTGAAGTCCATCGTGGAAGGAGACACACCCGTCGTCAGTGTGCTGTACCAGTCGTGCATGGACGTCGAGACACTGGATGCCCGGGGCGCTGAGCCCTTGCAAGGTGACTTGGCACGCATTCGCGCCACCGAGACGACCGAGGACGTGTTCAAGCTGGCGGCAGACCTGACAACGCGCACTGGCATTTGCTTCGTCGCGTGCTTTGATATTGTGCCTGATGCGACCAACAACGCATCAGCGCATGCGATCCACTTGGGGCTCCAGACACTGACGCTGGGGTACGAGGTGTACAATGACGCAGATATGTGGACAAAGGTTGGCCCTGAGTTTGAGGAGTATGTGTTCACTCTGCTCAAGCTGGCGGGGCTCACAGCCAACGACGCTGCTGCTGCAACGACTGCCACGCTGTACATCGAACACGAGTTGGCGCTCGGGCAGCTTGCCCGTCCACCAAGTGGTAACCTCGTCGAAAGCACCGTCGGTGACGTCTCGGATGTCTATCCACAGACTGTTGGATGGATGTTGGAGCGAACAGTGGGGCCAGTGACGCTCAGCGGTGAGATACGCGTCGTCCATGTCGCTGAAGAATTGCATCGCCATGCTGAGAAGCTGATCAGCGACTTGGACGTGACCCACTTGCGATGGTATTTGATGTATGTGCTCGTGAAAGAAACCTCTCCATTTCTTTCCAAGCCGTTCGTTGACGCGCAAGACAAGCTGTTCGGCACGAATCGCGGTCCTCGTCGCTGGAAGTGGTGTCTCAATCACGTCCAAGAAACGCTTCCACAACGACTTGGGACACAGTTTTTCCGCAATGTCCACGGCGAGGATGCGATGTCAGCGGCGCAGATCATGATCGCAATGATGGAGAAGGCAATGGAAGCAACCATTTTGAACGCAACTTGGCTGGACGATGACACGCGCGTGCGTGCATTGCGGAAGCTTGCGGCCATGAACAACTTGGTTGGGCACTCGCACCACGAAGAACTTATCGACGTCGCGTTGAGCTCGCACGACTTCTTGGGCAATGTCCAGCGCATCAGGCGCAGTCGAGTCCAGAAGATGCTGAACAAGTTGCATGAACGCGTCGACAGAATTGATTGGGACCTGCCAGCGTTCGAAGCCAACGCGTGGTACACCCCAAATACCAACACGATGACGCTGCCAATCGGCATTCTCCAGGACCCGTTGTTCCACGTAAACCACACACCTGCTGAAAACTTTGGTGCTCTTGGCTCCATCATTGGGCATGAAGTGACGCACGGCTTTGACAGCAAGGGACGCCGCTACGACGGCGAAGGGCGTTTACACGAGTGGTGGTCCGAGCAGGCGGACCATGAGTTCAACGCACGTGCCAAATGCATGGAGCAGCAGTACTCGTCCTTTGGCGTGCGCGGCGTGAACGGAACGATCATTGCATACACCAACGGTAGCAGTACGTTGGCTGAAAACATTGCAGACAACGGTGGGCTAGCGCTGGCGCTCAACGCGTATCACGACTACCTCCGAGCGATACCACAGGCAACGGAGGGGCTGGTAGAAGAGAACGATCGCTTGTTCTTCGTATCGTTTGCGCAGAATTACTGTTGGAAGGAAACAGATGAAGAGCAGTTGGACATCGTGGCAACAGACAATCACGCTCCCAAGGCATGGCGCGTCAATGGCGCCCTGATGAACAGTGAGGCCTTTGCGCATGCCTTTCAGTGTGACGCTGGTCAGCGAATGAACCCAACCACGAAGTGCAAAATCTGGTAGCAATTGACGAGCAACGGATAAAGCCGCAACTGAGCATACTGCCGTCAGAATTTATGATCAAAATCACCAGATCTCACATTTGTCTTGAATTATCATCGCACTGCTGGCTGGGCACTGGAACACGTGTGCAAACGCTGCACTGTTCATCACAGCGCCGTTGACGCGCCATCGGCTCGGCGCATGTGCATTCGAGCTCAATTGTGTGCGCAAGATGTTGTCGGTGGCTTTAGTGCAGAAGTTCTGGGCAAATGCAACGAAGAACACCTTGTCGTCGGTATGGTGCCCTCGGTGGTGATGATGATAATGATGGTGGTGGCGATTATGACCGTGTTCTTCCACGTGAAGGTGCTCCTCAAGCTTCTGACGTTGCTCTCGGAGCGCTCGATACGCCACGCTGAGGCCGCCGTTGTCAGCGATGTCCTCCGTGATCGTGCGCTTGCCATCGACGGCTCCAATGACGTCGCCATCCTCACCCTTAACAACAAATGAGGAATACTGCGTCTGAAGGCAAAGAGTCCGAGCCTTGAACTGCTTCGCAGCGCCACCTGTCCACCAAGGTTTCATGCGTCCGTATGCGTCGAACAAGCGGCCGTGGCTGTCAAACGCATGGGTAAGCTCGTGGCCGACGATGGTACCGATGCCTCCAAAATTCTCGGCCATTGAAAACGATGGATGAAAGAACGGTGGCTGGAACATGCCCATCGGCAGCACGAGCTCGTTCTGCAACATCCGATACTTGGCGTTGGCATCGAGCGCCGTCAAGATCCACTCGTCCTTGTCCACGGGTTGTCCTACTTTTTCCAAGTCATTTCGGAACTGGACGTGTCGAATGCAGCGAATGTTCGCAACCAGCGAGTCGGCTCGAAGGTTGCAATCGACCTTCGACAATGCGTTGTCGCTGGCATTGATGTTGTCGTCATGACCGATCAGCTTCGTCAGTTTTGACAGCTTTGTTAGCGCGTTCTTGCGCGTTTTGTCATCCAGCCACGGCCTCGACGCAATGTTCTCCTTCATCGATTGCTCCAGCTGCGTGACAATGGACACGACCGTGGCCTCAGCCTCGGGATTGGCCATCGCTTGAACGAAATACCGACCCGCAAGGTTGGGCAAAGCTTCGGTCACTAGCGTGATACACGTGGACCAGCGTGGGCGTGGCGATGTGTAGCCGACCAAGATTTGATCGATCTCAAACCGCGCAGCCTGGAAATGTCCAGACAGCCACTCTGCCTGTGAGCTGAGCCAGCGAAAGATGAGATATCGCTGCATGTCGGCCACTTCCAACGACGCCACCAGCTCCTCGGCTTGTTCCAAGTATCTCAGAGACTGCGCGACTACAACACGCGTGGTGCTATCCACAGTCGCACCATCTCGCACTTTGGCACCCGTCAGCATGGCACCAACCAGCAGCGGATACGTCGTCATGAGCTCATCAAGCGTCATCGTCTCATTTTGATCATCCGCTGGTAGCGAAGCCACGATCGTCGCCACACGTCGCTCGATTGTGCACGCAACGTGTGCCCCCTTCATCGCGTCGTCAGGCGATAATCCAGCGAGCAACAGCAGCCGCTGCGCGTACTTGTGCAGTGCAGCACCAAACGTTTCCCACTTGGCGTCATCAACGTAGTAGCTGGTCACAGGCATTGTCACGTGTGGATCTCCGAGGCGCAGCATGTTTTCGGTCGCTGTCTCCTTGTCCGCACGCACCGTCAACGTCAGCAACGACGGCAGCCCATGTGCCGTCAAGTGTCCAGCCACTCGCATCACCGCAGTCATCGTCGTTGCAGATTGGATGCGATCGAGGTCACGCTGCACAGGGAGGACGCCCAACGCGTCGAGTGTGGCCACATCCATGCAGGAAGCGTACAACGCGCCCACCTGCGGTTGGCCAGTGCCATCGATCGCGTCACGCAGCACTTGGCGCGACCGCTCCTCCGCCATCGTGAACTGTGACAGCATTGCAGTGCCAGCCGGCAGCTCCGTCTCGTTCAGCCACGTGCCGCAGGCGAAGCCGTAGAAGTCGTCGCATGGATCGATGGACGTGTCCATCAGCCGTGCCATGCGCACAGGATACGACGGCGCAGCGCCAGCACCAGCACCAGCACCCGTACGCGCATGTCCGAGCAGCGCTAGCGCTGCGACCAGCAGTGCTCTCATTGCCATTTGCATTTTGTGCCAGGAAGCGAGGAAGTGGCCCAGCGCCGTCAGCTTCGGACCAGGCCGCACAAGCTGGGCTGGGCTCGTCTCGAAGATTCCGCGGACATTGGAGCGTCGAGCCGTTCATTCGAAAGTGTGTTATAGCTCGCTACAGTAGCGACCCAAGTCGCAGGGCGGCATCCAGCACCGCATTGCAGTGGATGGACGACACTCACTTCCTACTTCGTTTCGAGGAGGATCGCTGTTCTATGCGTGGACAGAGATGCGAGTTTCTACCAGAGAGCGAATCAACGCCGCCTCTGATTTAGCGAGGTGGTTGGCCTAGCTGTAGTGTGATGATGGCGACGTAGTTGTTCCTGATAAAGTGTCGGCTGTCGCGTCGCCTCAATGCACAATGGCTTGTGGCTGTGCTCTCAGCCACGATCGGACGTGCATCAGAGCGTGGCCGAGCAGGTTGGCGCCGTGCACCTCCAGTTGCGTCTCTTCGTCCACGTCGCCAACGCGCATCAGCGCTGGCGAATAGCGGAACAACGTGCGCACATCTTCGACGCTCTTGCCGATGCCCCCGAGCGTATCGCGAGGTGACGCGTTGTATAGCATTTTACTTCCGGTCGACAGCAAATCATCGCGCAACTCATCACAGGACGTGAACTTGAGTTTGAGCGCTTCGACCATGACGTCAAAGCGAACGGCCTGCCAGACACGGTCGTCGTAGTTGCGCACTTGTCGCCCCAATTGCTTGGCAATCGCTGGTGCGTTGGCGACCATGATGCCTGCTGCCAGCTCGTGATTGTCCGGGTCGAACAGCTCCTGCTTGCGCTTGCTGAAGTAGTGCTCACTCGACTGGAATTTGCGACCATGATCGTCGACAAACGTGCATTTGAAAAAGTTGCTCAAACAGCCGTGGATCTGATCTCGGCTGTGGTAAAAGTACACGGCGCGCTTGGTCTCCATTGTCGCGGAGTGTGCGTCTTCAAACTGTCTGCGTCCTGGGATAGATGCTGCTGCAGATTGGACAATGACGTCGGGCGCTGCAGCACATGGTCCCCATGAACCAACACTCCAAGGAGAGCATCACCGCAGGAACGTTCTGTGTGGCCGGCCACCAGGCACATGGTGAGTGATGGACGCGTCGACTTCTGGTGGCTCGTCGATCGCTGCCCGTGCATTGGGATGCAGCACCGAAGTGGCTGCAGCTGCAGAGTGAGTCCCTCCCTCAAACGCCTATTTAACAACGCATTCAAAACATCCAGCTCGCCGTGGCGTGCTTCTTGATTGATTTCGCGACCGCTTATATTGGGGGAAGTGTTTGTCTTGATTGGCTGTACGTCCTGAGTGTTATTGCTCTGGTTGTAGCGGGATCCTGTGGTGCAAATGTGGAAACAGCGGTCGTGGCCACTTCGCATCCGTCGATTATATTGAAGCTGGTCAGTGGGCGAGTCGTCCGACTAATGAGAAGCGAGCCGCTGTTGCTGATAGTGACGGCAGTGGGGATCAGTACCGTGCTGCTGCTGCTGCTGCGGTGTCAGTGTCGCGGACGCTTGTTGCCGCCATGAGTGAGCATGTGCGGGTAATTCTTCAACTTGGACTGTTCGGGGCCTTGCTCCCTCAGCGTGCGACCGAGCCGCTTGGTGTCGCTATGGTTCGGATCCATTCTGTTCTTCTCGCACACAAACGCGACCATGTGCAGATACACGTTGCACAGAACACTGGAGGCGCGGTCGAACAGCGGCGCCATATCCTGAAGGCGGTCACGGTGCGCCATGCGCCGCAGGAACACACAGACCGCCTCCAGCGGCGTGCACGTCACGCCAGTCGCAGCCACGCGCTCAGGCAGCTCCAACGCATCGACGATGGCAATGATCTCATCCTTGGAGAACCAAAACAGGTCGCGGCAGTCGGCGTCTGTCCACTGCGCCAACGAGAACTCGCGCAGAGCGCCGCGCGATCCACGCGGCTTCTGAGGAGCCTGCTGCTGCTGGTGGTGGTGCTGGTGCCTCTGTTTCTGCTTCTGCATCCGCTCGGGTTGCACTTCTTGACGCTGCTCTCTCTCCAGCACGCTCTTCACGAGGCGGTAGTACAGCGCGGCATCGTCGTTCGTGGATGACCAGCGCTTGAGCGCCGCCAGCATGTCGTCGGCCTTGCGCTTGGTCATCTTGTGATCGACACTCGCCATGACGCACCGACCGAGCGAACCATCGAACGCAGTCAACAACTCTGCCAAATATCGGGTAAGTGTTAAATAGCGACGAGTAACCAGTGAGCCAGTGAGTCAACTGGCCCCCCACTGCACTCAGTAAGTTGCTGGTGTAACTAACTGAAGGATGAATTTGCAACTGACTGACTGGCATGGAACCTTGACGGTTGGGAAATGGTCATGTTGTTGTTATCAGTCGTCATCGATTTCGATGGCGTCGATCCAGCTGTCCTCGCTGTGTGCACGAGTGGTGCGGGTTTGACTCCACGACGGTGCATCTTCGTGCACCCAGCCGTAGTCGTAGAGCAGTTCTTCTCCGGCGGTGATGTCGCGCTTGGCGTACAAGCCGATGCGATGCTCCCCACGCACGCAGATGATTCGTGCTTCGCAGTTGGCTCGCTCTCCAGAGGCGTGATTTGCGAACTTGCTCTTGTTGCCTTTGCGCATGGCGTCGACGACTTCGTCCAAGTTCAAATCAAACAAAAACGTCAGGTTCAGCCGGTCGTAGATACCGCCTCGGCGCTCAGCTTCATCGTCGGAAATGATGCCACCCGTGTACTCATACACGAACTCGCTCTTCAGGATCGGTTCCATCGCAAACGCGCCATAGCCATGCACGTCAGAGAATGCAATAGCAACTTTTTTGTGAGCTCCGCGTTGCATGTTCACATTGGCGCACAGATTCTCGTGCACAGCATCAGATTTGCTTGCCGCCGAAGTGCTGGTGCTAGTGAGAGCGGCCACCGCTGCGCCGCAAGTGAAACATTTGTCGGGATCACATTCGCGGTTGGCAAGAAAGCACGGGCAGGTTCTAGTTCGGCAGTTGCCAACGCCGCACTTGCAACCCATACGGTTCGAGCAATCGCGAGAGCACGAGCATGCAGCTTCACACTGAAGCCCACGCTTGACACACTGGCAATCTTCGCAAGGTCCATCGTGAGCGCATGGCTCATAACTGTGTGCGCGACGATAAGGATGTGGTGTATCTTGTACTGCCCCATTCTTGGACGAGCGTTTGCTTTGGCGCTTGGTCCGTTTTGACGATCGTTCACGCTCATCACTTGCAGTTGTCGATGTCTTGGCACTCTCGATTATTTTTTTCACCCAGTTGTTCACTTGTGAGCAAGGTGCACCTGTTAGTATCGCTGCGATAACACAAGGGTTTTTCGTGATTGTCGCAACGACTCGTTCAAGAATGAGCTGCGTAGACTTTGGCATTTTCTTGGAGTCGTTCTCTTGTTTTGTCGACTTCCAGCAGTGCTGACTACACGTAGCGCGATCAGACTCAAGCGTGGCAGCTTTTGATGCTACCCACTTGAGCACCTCGTTGTCCACGCAATCAGCAAACCGACCAGACTTGATCAGGCGAGCGACTCGTTCTCGGTCAGCTTTCAGCTTGTCGCTGCGCTGTTTCTCTTGCATTGCTTCTTGGATTTGTAGACTCTTGCTCGCCAATGTACAGTTTTTTGTTTGCGCTCTGCGAGAACGACGGCTTGGACCTGCTTCTGCTTGGGTTTGCTCCAGCGGATTTTCACCGTCAGAAGACGACTGATTCTCATCGCTGGATGAAATTGTGGAGTCTACGTCAGGAGAACGATCAGCGACATATTGACCAACGTCAGGTGGCGACGCTGTTGAATCGATATCAGCTGCTGGCTCCATCAAGCGAGCGATCGGGTCAACAGGATCCGATCGTTTTTGCGGCAAGGGGCACTCAATACCGTGCTCAGCACAATCATATCGAAAGCAGCGCCGGCAAAATAATGAGCGATAGGACTCGAGCATTCCATCCAATGAATCAGCTTCTTTCAAACCATGAGACTCTGGATTTTGCAAGTAACTGGAGTCGAACGATGAGCCAAACGAATCCAACAAAGTCGACGCCGTCGCTGTCGACATATCCCGAAGAAAACGATTGTTCGTCGTCAGATTCACAAGTGCAGCAGTTGCGCTTGAAGCAACTTCACGAGATTTTTTCGCTTTTGCCACAAAGTCTTTCATCTCGCGAATACGCTGGGTGAGTTTCTGGCGATGTCGGTGCCGATCTTGTAACGTCCGGTAATCTGCTTCTGGTTGTTCGAATACTGGGAACTTTTTCAGCAGATTGAACACATGATGAGATGGGCCGAACTCGCTCACCAGAATTCGAAGAAGATACTCGGACACTTCATCGTCTAGGGCACTGGGGACAACAAATTTAAGCAACGTTTTGGCCTCCGGGGTGGTAAACTCAATTCGAGCCTTCGTGATGGAAATTGCATCGTATCGGAGTGGTTCAATCGACAACGTTGCGTTCTCCCCGAGGTATGGCACGTGTCGAAGAATTGGAGCATCTTCTTCCTGAACATTTTTCTTCACCGTGGTAAATGCTGTGGACGTTCGAAGTGGAGTTGACATATCTTTCAACGTGATCACAGTCTCAGGGTAAATCAATCGTTCTTCGACGCGCAAATTCCCGGTCACGGATCGATCAGCTAAAGCAATTCCTTCGCCAATGACGTAGGTAATTTTTCCAACAAGTTCGTTGAGCAAACCAGTTTTGCCGTTCATACTGATCAGTCGGCGCTTGCTGATAGCACGCTCGATAGGAGTTGCTTCAAACGACGAGTGGTAAACTGCGCCAAGCATTTAAGTAAGTCGGCCTTACGCTTCGCGTGGTTGATATGATGAACTTACTGGAAAAGTGTGACCCTAGAGCTGTTCGAGCTCTTCTCGCTGCTGGAATGTAATGGCGCAGACTTTTTCTCGTTGCTTTTAAGATAGCAATACTCCGCGTAGCGTGGAGCTGGCGAAGTTTCGGCAAGTGCTCTGACAGGGCTGCCAACATTTTGTTCGTGACGGTTGCATCCTGCGGAAGTGCAATCCACGATGAGCAAGGAAAATTAAATATCATCCGAGCATGTCAGTATGACTGACCTTCGGATTGTGAACGAACTTGGTCTGAATCGCAACTTGTGACAACAAGTTTCCGGTTGGATCGTATTCATGGAGAGGGCGGTCAAGATCTACACGATTGCAGGCATCGGTCAGTCAAATTCGCCAACGCCACGGGCAGGCTGTGTCCTTACCAGTCGAAAATGGCAACGGCATGGACCGATGTTTCGGTAGGACGTTGATGGGAGATGACTCAAAGATCAAGCCTCTCCATGACGTGTTGTGGACAACGGGCAAGCACGATGGGCTGCTTTCGCTTTTCGAAGCTGCAGTGTTCAAAGCTGGGAAAGTCGAAGCACTCACCGCCACTTTCGGCAGTGGTGTTGCAACTTCTGACGCCACTGGGTCATCGGCCGTATTCGAGTTGTCCATGGACCGTGCTCTGGCACGACGAACTCGGCTTCGCTGGGTGGTTGGAGCCACACTTGCTTCCGGTCTACCTCCAGAGACATGTCTTCGGTGGGTCGCCGACGTGAGGTACTCGTACATCTGCTGCTGTGCCTGCAACTCAGTGAACGACATTTTGACCTGTTCTGACGCAGCTCGACGTGCCGAAGCGCGCGTTCTGCCCGTCGTGGACGGCTCATCCACGTACACAGGTCCTTTCGACCGCAACGACCGACTACCACCTCCAACGCCATTGACAGCTCTCCTCCGACGCGGCGGTCGCTGCGTTAGCTCCTCTTCCGACATTGATCCATCATCGGACGCATTGGGCGTTGGTGACGACGACGAAACTGACAACACTTCGTGCTTACCCAGGGCGCGTTGGCTCTGCTCCTCCACTTTCGCTGCTTTCTTCTTGGGCACGGGAAGCGCTGCGCCCGTGCTTGCTCGCTTTCTCGTCTTCATACCATCGGGGCTCGATGGTGGCGACGCTGCCTCCCGCCGCTTGAGCCGCCGCAGCGTCCTGCTTGGGGCCTCGTCCTCGCTGCTTTCCGCTGCGCTTGATGCTGGCGGCGACGGCTGCTTGCGCCTGGTGGCCACTGCCTGCTTTAGCTGTTGCTGCTGCTGCTGCTTCGTTGCAGGCGCTGCAGCGCCATTCCGCTCCCGCGCGGGCGCCGTCGGCCGCACAGCCTTGCGCGCGGTCTTCCTGGCCGCAAGGCGCGGCGGTGGCTTGGGCGGTGACGGTGGCGGCGACGGTGACTCATCGCTGCTGTCGCTCAGCACAATGGTCCCGTTGTCCAGCACTGCACACATTCATTTGCTTCAGCGACGTGCACGTCGGGCACCAGGACTTCCGCACAGCCAGCACTTACCGCGCATTTCGAATGGTGCCAGCACATCAGCCGTCACAATTGCCACGCGCAATAGTGACCAACGGAACCACACTTGACCACTATCAGGTGACTGGAGTGCGCCGAATTGTGGCGGCGCGAGTGACGCGTCTGCGACAGTGCGCAGCGACATCGGTGACTGAGGAGGATGCGCTCAGACGCCCAGGGTGGGATCAGACGCCGACATGATGCTGCTGGTGATGATTGATGCCGGTAATGGCGACCAAAATAGGCAGCCCATGGCCGCGCTCGCTCGATGACACGTGGATTTGGGAAAATCCTCGCAGATAGCAAGCACACACCCACAGCAGCAGGAAGAGCAGAGCAAGCGAGCGTTGCAGCCCTGGCGCTCCGGCGTCGCGGCATCCTGACCATGCAGGAAGCGCATGACAAGAGCAATCAAGTTGGCAACCAGATCAACGTCGCCCAGATCAACGTCGCTGCTCCAGTGGGTCCGCTGGAGCCAGCAAGTCCTCCCACGAGCTGGAGCAAGAGCGCTACCACCCCAGAAGCCAACTCGCTGTCGTTTATTGTACAGCACAGCAAGCTGTTGGAGGTGCTGCGCTGCTCCAAGCGACGACTAATTCAGCAGATTCTGGTCAAGTTACGGCAAGTAGAAGTTTCGAGCGATGCCGAGTACGATGCACTCAAGAGCCGGCAGCTGGAGCTGCATGCGCAAATCACAAGCTTGATGCTGCAAATGAAGGCGTTTGTCTCGTGCGTCGTCTCGCTTGGTTACAGCTGCGCGCAACTGGGCGGATCGTGGTCTGCCATCACAGGTGCATCATCTGCTGGGTCTCCAAATCAAGATCACAGTCCTACGATTCAAATTGACCCTGAGTTTGACCGCGGAATGCGGCGGCTTGACACGACTGCGCGCGAGATCGCCGTACGTGACGAGCGCATGTGCTTCTGCGCTGGTTCTAGAGATTTCTCAAGTACATTAATGATGCAGGGCACCATCCTCACAGCAGTCATTCCTGGTCTGCAACGAAAGTTGGATGCGATGGCCGTGTTGAAGGTAAGTAATGTATGGCGCAGGAAAGAACACCGCGTGTGCTGAAAGTCCCGATACCGCTCTATCACTCCAGAAAGAGATGAATGAACGGGAGAAGCTCAAGCTCGACTTCGATTCAGCTGTGCGCAAGGTAACTTCTGCTATGGCTGGTTGTGTGATGGTGCAATTGTAGTCCGCTAACCGACAACATTCTCACAGTTGCGCGTTGCCAAAGAGCGCCGAAAGCCGGATGACGTCCTTCGTCGGGATTTAAAGGTGTGTTTGCTGTCGCACATCATGAGGTTCTGAATGCAGTGTCCGACGGAACGAAACGCGTGATGGTGTGCAGCTTCAGGCCGCCCGAGCCAGTCTGGATGCAGCGACGGGGGCGATCGTGAAAAAGTGCGGCTACTACGAGACTGCACGTAGCACGTTCATCTACCGCGAACTGCGCCAATTCCGTGAGCTGCAAGCCAAGTTCTTCGGCAACTGCGCAGTGACGTTCCAGCCCCCACAATTGGGGCCAGAGATGCCTGCGCTGCTGGATCGATCAGCGTCGATGACTCTGAGCACCATGAAAACTGCCGAACCAGAGAACTGATCGAAGACATTATTATTTGAGAGCGGCGACGGATGATTTGATAGACTTGGCATTCCACCACTCAATATAAATATGAGCTATCACTACAGTACACCGGTGCTTGCACAGCCTAGACACGAATGCCGAGGTAGTACATCTCGAAGCCGATCTGCTTCTCAAACTGCTTCACGATGTCGCACACTGCAGGTTCAGAAACGTCTGGCAGTTGGTTGATTTTCTGGCATAAGTCCAATGCCAGACGACCACCAGTGCGCGCA
This sequence comes from Lagenidium giganteum, assembly GCA_002286825.1. Lineage (NCBI taxonomy): Eukaryota > Oomycota > Peronosporomycetes > Pythiales > Pythiaceae > Lagenidium > Lagenidium giganteum. The sequence continues at coordinate 61,637 of NSDO01000059.1, read as the reverse complement.
TCTTCCTCGGTGTCATTCACCTCCAAGCAGATGACGTGCAGACGCTTCTTTTTGAAGCTAAGACGAAGCCGCATGCGCAAGTCTGCAGACGGCAGTTTTGCGCTCACGTCAGTCATCATTCACAGCGCTCGAAGTCAACCAAACGCCACGCACCGTCAAGCACAACAAGGAAAATGCGATAGTCAAGACACACCACCACATCAATGGCCAGTAGCTCCTTGTTGGAGAGCTTCTGCCATCGCTGCGGCGCTGTCTTCGTCTTCATGTCCCGTTCCAGCAAGTTCAGCACACCGTTCTTCCGGAACCTGCAACCACACGCAGCAGCGCCATCAATTAGCAACTGCACACAGCACCACCAAAAGTACAACACAGTAGCTGCAAACGTACAGCTCTTCATCGTCTCTCAGCAGCGTCTGGTACATCTCATGATACGGCGTCCCGAAATCAAACACCCGCGACGTCGTCCGCGATCGTCCCGGGAAGCACACTTGTCTGCCAGCACCGAACGAGCAGACACGCAGTCCCGCAGCATGCAACAAGTCGTGCGCCTCTGTGCTGCGGTTCACGTTGTTGGCGCAGATCATGGCGAACATGGGCGGCGTCGGCGCCGCGTCGGCGTCCTCCGGCCGCTTGGCACACGATGGTTTGGTCTTGAACATGGCGGAGCGAATGCGATTCTGACGCGTCCCCTGGTGGTGGCTGAGCCACCGTACTGGGCGGCCCCGCCACTCGAATCGTGTCCACTCTCCCCGCAACTTCAAGTCGCGCCATGGCCCAGCGGTGCAACAGCCAGCACATTCAAGTTCAACCTGGGGGCGTGGACGCAATCGGACCAATCAGCGCGCGCGATTTAGTATTCGGACCAATCAGAAGCGCCTGTAAAGGCAAGTTGCGGGGTGACGCGGACACCCGACAATGGCTTCCAGAATGCTCACACGACCCGCCCGACGCATGCGCATTCGCTGCTGGACACGTTGATCAAGGTTGCCGACGCTGTCATCATCATCACATCACATCAGCATCATGTGACTGCATGGACCAAAGAGGATACGCAGGCGCAATGCCGCGCGACGACCGACGGGAACATGCAAATTGCGGAGACGTCGATTACGCCTGCAGATGCGTCAAACACTACATAATATGGAACGATGGATGAGTGCGGTGGTGGTGATTGATTTTATTTAGTCCTCGTCCTCTTCGTCGGACTCCTCGTCAATGGCGTCCAACTCGTCGTCTTCGTCTTCCTCGTCGTCGTCATCTTCATCATCGTATTCGTCGGCTTCGGCGGCCATCCGAGACGCATACGCAGCCCGCAGTTGGTCGGCGTTGCGGGGCGTGTTGTCCACGAGCTCCTTGATGTTTTGCGTTGGCACGCAGTCCTCGCCGCTCACAAGGCACGAAATCTCGTACGCGCGCGTGTACGCCTCGCGTGCCTCGTCGATCTTGCCCAGGATCACGTACACCTGCGCGAGGTTGTCGTAGTAGATGGTCTTTTCGTGGTGCGCCGTTGGGACAACGATGTTCATGCACTTGATAATGCGCTGCCAGGTGTCGGCCAGGGCGTGGCGCTCGGCATCGGTGTGGAAGGCGCTGAGCGCGGCCGCTTCGCAACCGATCGCATCCAGCGCCCAGAAGAGCAGGTAGTGCGTCTCGTGCAGCGCGGACGCCTTGAGCAACTCATCCATTTCTTCCAGCGACTGCGGGAAGCCGCCTTCCAGCAGCGTGTGTTCTTCGGCCTCGAATGTCTCGACCTGCTCGTCTGTGCACGCATGGCCGCAGTCGGTGCATTTCCAGTCGAACTCGAGTTCACTCGGGTCTTCCAGCGCAACGGCTGGCTTGCGCGGGTACGGCCACACGCGGCCGTCGGTGCACTTGTCCGCAGGGCACTTGAACGCCCTGCACGTGTCAGGCTCAACCATGCACGCGTCGCACGTGCAGATGAAGCCGTACGAGTCCAGGAGCGTGTTCATGCGCTCCTCCGTTGGTCGGTAGAAGAAGTTGCCGTAGTCGATGGACAGCGCGTCGCCCTTTTGCACGGGCTTGATGGCCACCATCCACAACTCCGAGTCGTACGTCGTGAAGCTGCAGTTGGGCTGGCAGTTGTGCTCCATGCGGCACGCCGACAGGAACAAGCCCGAGCCACCGAGGTTCTCGAGCTCGTGCGAGTTTGTGTTGAGCGCGCCAATGAGCGTTGCCATCTGCTCATTGGTGAAGCCCTTGGGGAAGATCTCGGGCGCTTGCGAGCGCAGCTTCTTGGCCGTCTTGGCGCAGCGCTCCCGGTTCGCGCACGTCAGTTCCAGGACTTCATCAAGCGCTGTCGCGTCTTCCTCGAACTTGGCCAGACAGCGCACGATACAGCGCGCCCGGTCGAGCTCCTCGATGCCGTCCATCTTGCGCATGGTCTGCAGCACGCTGGTGCGCTTCTTGGCGTCGTTCATCAGTTGCTTTGGGAACGGCGGACTGCGCTTGGAGCTGTTGTTGTCGTCGTGGCACGCGCATGGGTGCGCGTCATCGTCGGCGACTTCGTCGCATTCCTCGCACACTGTCGAGCTCCACGTGCCGTACACGAACGCCTGCTCGCGGAAGATGACTTGGCCGGGCTTGAACGACTGCTCGGCATACACGACCTTGCCCTTCACGGGATCGACGTCCACGCGCACGCCGCTGGCCTCGAATGCTGCCATGTTGGGACTCCGTGTCCTGCTTCTCTGCCAATCAATTAATTAGCCACAGAACCAATGCGCAGTCATGTTGACCACACCGTTCAGTATTTGGACTCAGATGATACAAAATGACATTGTATCCCACATTTGTCGCGCTGCAATCAAGTGGGAATATGCGTCATTCTAGGCTCGACGTGACGCGCGGAACCTAGTCGTTTGCCGACCTGGAGCTCTCTGGCCACCGTTTGGCCGTCCAACTCCGCGAAAACATGCTCTCGTGCGACGCATGTCTTACTTATGCTCTTGAAGCCGCCCAGCGTCAGCAGCCAGCCTGGCACTCGCCCCTTGTTGTCGGCCGTGCGACTGCTTCCGTAGTCGGCCGATGCTGTCACCAGCAGTGTGATGCCTGTGTCGATGCGGTCGTCGTCCTTCTTTATTGACGAGATCGTCATGAAGATCAAGAAGACAACGGCCGCAAATGCCAATTCGATGCCGCCGAGAGACTGCGGGCTGGGCATGGCCGCCCAGTCGTCCTCGTGCTCGGACACACTGCTGATGTGCAAAACGTCAAGCAAAAAGAGAGCGACCGGAATGAGTGCGTTGATCAAAGGCGACGCCATGAGAATACGCAGCAGTGAGAGCCTGTTGAGCCCACAGTCTTGGGCGATGCACGGCACGCCGTAGAGGTAGGTGCCGCTCGAAGTGGCGGTCATCAACCACGAAATCCAGCTCAGATCAAGACCGGAGCCTGTGCTTGTGTACCATGGGTCCCAGCTCACAGCGGCTCATTCGCGCGTATCGGATCATTCAACGTGCACAATCGCGTGTGCTATCACGTCCATCGTGTCGATCCGCGCGCTGCGAGTCTGCCAGTGACAGAAGTGGTTCAGGTGTCCGGAGGCTTTGCTGACACGGAGAACATTTACAATGCTCATGGCTGAGATCGGAGGAAATGCGACGAACGAGATGATGACGTTCCACGACATGCGCGGCCATTTCCAGTGCGCGGATGCACTGGAAAGTGGCAGCCAGCATACTTCTCACGGACTCGATGCTGGCGATGTCATCACACCGCCTCCATACAAACCATGGAAAGGCATCCTCTTGGACACGACGTACGCGACTGGCTCGTGCAACAGTCTCGACAATGCCAACCAATATCGCTTTATGGTCTCTCAGACAGTCTCCACTACCGACAAGCCGTTCACATGGACGCTAAGTAACGTTGGCTACGCTGGTGTGACGTCGCCGTGGCACAACGGCAGTTTGCTGCCAGGATTCGAGTTCATCGTCAACTCGTCCAAGTTGGTGCAACATCAATGGGTTCGACAGCTTGAAGGAATACTTTCTCCGTTCGTCGCTACCCGCTGATCTGAATCGAACGAATGTGCGCCTCCGAGCGCCCGCCGGTCCATCTGCGTCTCGCAGCTTGGCGTATTCCTTCAAGGACCCGACCATGGATCAAGCTCCTCAACACGTCCCGGCGTGCTCTMCAAGACGAGTTCTGTGGCAACTACTCTACGTACATCCACGATTACCGTGGCGAGCTCAACATRCGCCAGACCTATCGCTCCGTGTGTGACCAGATGTTTGCTTTCTATGAGCAGTAGATAAAGGCGAACGGTGGGGTGCGGGGGCACCACAACCTATTCGCGACGACTTGCCGCTGATCCATCCAGTCAACTACTTCAACAACGACCCACGCTTCCAGACCACCGACTTGGAGTTGGTGTCGGCCGTGTTCACATCTATCGAGCGCGGTAACCTCATCACGGCTACGCAGGGCCTGGTGAATGCGCGCGTTGGCTATCGAGGGTTCCAGTTCCCTCCCAGCAGGCAACGCGACGACGGGAACAATGATTGTGGAGGACACGCCGCGTATTTTCTTCGTCAAGTCAACAGCAAGTTCCAGATGAACACGTTTTGCAGCAAGACTGACCGGCCGTACTTCTACTCACCAGGTGTACGCGCTTACGGCAGAGCGACAGCATGCGTCGCTGCTGCGGTGGTGTGGAGTGCGAGAACGAGAAACGCAACTACATTCTTCAGTACCTTTGCCACTTGCGTTCAGGCAACGGCACGAGCAGGCAACCTGTTGGTAGCGACCGACGATTCGAGGGCGGAGCCAGGGACCGCGTCGACTTGTTCGAGGGGAAGACCTTCGTGAAACTTGGTGCGGATGCTGGCGTCACCGACCACGACGTTGACTTTTTTTTCGCGTCAGTGGCATCGAGCTTCGGTGACAGATGCAAACTGATGTAGCGATGGGGCCGACTACCGCGTGTTGTGCTATTTTTATCGATCATTCCAACGAAATTCCCATGTAGGCGCTAGAGAGCTATTCCTGGGATGGTACGTGGTCAAGGGTGCAGTATTTGGACTGAAGCTTGCTCACAATTGCTGTGCTAGGTGCCCACATGCGAATTTCATGCGGTTGCCTACTACAGCGCAATCTCTTCCACGAGCGATTTCCAATCCCCAATAACTATCCCGTCATGGATTGTTGTAGTATCTGCGAGCTGCCGCCACTTGAGGACACGGATGCGAGGATATCCATGCTCGCCACCAGATGCTGAGAACCTCTCCTCCCACTTCGGGTTGGGTTTCGAGTCGACATGAATTTGCAGAGCGAGGCGAACGACGTTGTGGTAGACATGCAACCGATTGCGCTTGGTCGAGTCGATAGCTTCATGCCACGTGACGTGATCGACGTCTGGGAAGAAGAATCGCTCTGGCATGAGGTTGTTGAGAATACCTGTAAGTGACTGCAGCACATCGGACGCTCCAGTCTGCCACGGAATGTCCATGCCTTGTTGACCATAACCTTCGCGCATATTGAAATATCGGATGACGTGCTGAATCTTCGGCTTTAGCGAGACATACTCGCATTTGGTGAGCGCACACAAGCGCTTGGATGCCGCGATGAGCCCGTTGACGTCTTGCTCCGCAGCTCCTCGGAACACCGCGGCGGTCTTGCCAGCCTGGCACCACGGTGCTGACTTCATCGTGGAATCAACCTGACACGAATTTAATTTGCTGATGAAGTCGTCGATGTCGGCCACAGTTTCTGCGTACACGAGCGACTGGATCGGCTGTGGTACGTTGGCTACCTTGTTGCCTCGACCTAGTTGGTGATCGAAGACGAATTCACGCAGATCCAGCGCCTTGCCAACTGTTGCGGCGTGCTGCTTGTTCGGTAGTTTCTTCGTCTGCATTGCGACTACACCACCGTACGTGTTGAGGTTGAGATACTTGCGTAACACGTGCGAGAGGTGCATATGTTCAGCCGTCGCCCAGCTGGGTGGTCGCTCCTTGACAAAGTACTCGAGCCACCGCTGCTCAAGGAACCACATACCGCTCAAATAATCTTGTTCAGCGTAGTCGACCCGGCTGAGATCGTAACCGACGTTTGGCCAGCTCTTGTATCCCGCGAAAGTCTTGGCGCGTAAGTGGCCGAAGTTGCCCCACAAACCTGGCTGTTGCTGCATATATCGTATGTAATCGCGAATCGTGGTCTCGTCGATCATGCGATCGTCATCGACGACGAGCACGTACTTGGTTTTGGCCATGTAAGCCAGCAGGAAGCGACCATGGAATTTGTGGTTGAACGTTGAGACCGTGAACACGATGTCCGGCAGTGTGGTCTGCTGGAAACGTTGGACAACGCTCGCATATTCGCGCTCCATAGGTGAGTTGAAGCATGTCACCCACACGTGCGGTTGGTCGACGTCCGATTGCTTGCTGACAAGGTCGAGTTGCATAGCGAGCGCATCTGGGGATCCTTTAAACACGTTGAAGATAACTGTAGTCGACGTGTCGTTTGACGCAAATGCGGATGTGTAGAAGTCATCCATCATATCCCATTGCTCAGTGGAAGCTGCAACAGCAATTTCGCGCGTAGCCAGTGCAGTCGCTTCTTCGGCTTGGGTATGCAGTGCCAGGCGCTTCAGAGGTGACGACTTCGTGACCACCTCGACTGCCGGGATGGCAGCCGAGTGCTTCCCATTGCCACCTGCGTCACCGAGCTCTCCTTCAACTCTCACGTTTTCCTCGACCCGACGCACTGTGGGCTTATGTAGCAATGTGATTGACGATGAAGTCGCTTTTGCGGCCGCTTGCAGGCCGCTCCAGCTGCCTACTACGTAGCATGCCCACACCGTCATGCAGGCAGCCAGTGCTCTCCAGATCATCACCCTCCGTAGGCGCATTGTTGCTGCTCAGCGCCCACGAGGGCTGGTTTGCTTGTGCGGTGCTGTGAGTGAGATGGTGTCTGTGCGACACGCTCATTACCGCAACATCAGCCCCTTGCAACACGATCCCATCGATTTTTTTATCACAGCTTGATCTCATGCTCAGCAACCCGTGGGCTCACTATAGCTAACACTAGCATACACAGGCGTAGCGGTGGCCCCACCTCCGATGTGAAGATCGACTTCAGTAAGCCGAAGAGCGACCCCGGAGCTTGTCATTGATCCTGGCATGCAAGCGAGCTCTGCTTAAGCCTGCCTCTTCGCTAGGTTATGGCAACTATCTACAGTGTATCTTCTGGGTATGGCATGCGGTCTCGACTGTAATCACACAGCACCCCACGAGATGCTGACCTCTTGTCTGGCGTTTGCTGTCAGTTGCCCGAAAGGCAGTCAATCAAAGCAGTTCTCGCAACGAAGAGGTAATTTGAGACTTATCGTCACGGGACGGCCATGAAGCGATAGACGCTTTCCCACCTGTGGCTCTTTCGACACAGATTGCCCCCGGAGTTCAGCAAGAACATGCTCATGTGCAACTTACGTTTTGTCCTTGCGCTTGACCACACGAAAGCCGCCAAGCGTTAGCAGTCAACCAGGTACTAACCTCTTGTTGTAAGCCGTGCGACTGGCTTCGTAGCAGGCTGATGCAACTGGGTATGGCTCAATAAGTGTGATCCCAGTTTCAACGTGCTTCTTGTCTGTCCATAGCGAATAGAATATAATGACAATGACGAAAACGACCGCCGCGAACGTGAGCTCGATGCCTCCGAGGAAGAGTGGACTTGGCATCGCCGCCCAGTGATCATCGTGCTCAACACATTGCTGATTTGCGAAGCATCTGTCACTTAGCGAGCGAGCGGAATGACGATGTTGATCATAGATGGAGCAATGAGCCCGCGTAGCAGTGATAGTCTGCTCAGTTCGACATCCTGAGCAAAGCATCGAGCGCCGTATAGGTAGGCTCCACTGCTGCTGGCGGTCAGCAACCACGAAATCCCGTTCAGATCAAGGCCGGAGCCTGTGCTTGCATACCAAGCATCCCAATTTTCAACTGGGCGCACGCGGCTCATAAATGCACTGCAACGGGAGAACATCAGGAACGCCACACGAATGCTGAGAACGGATGTGGCCACAGTCATCACCTTGCTGGTCACGTACAGCACGGAAAACACGCTGGCATCAGCGAGGCTCGACTTGAAGCAAAACACGTACAGGGCAGGCATCCCTGACATCGAGATGACCGTAGCAGCGATACAGGCCACCAATTTGCCGTGAGCGCGCACACCTGGTGAGTAGAAGTACGGCCGGTCAGTCTTGCTGCAAAACGTGTTCATCTGGAACTTGCTGTTGACTTGACGAAGAAAATACGCGGCGTGTCCTCCACAATCATTGTTCCCGTCGTCGCGTTGCCTGCTGGGAGGGAACTGGAACCCTCGATAGCCAACGCGCGCATTCACCAGGCCCTGCGTAGCCGTGATGAGGTTACCGCGCTCGATAGATGTGAACACGGCCGACACCAACTCCAAGTCGGTGGTCTGGAAGCGTGGGTCGTTGTTGAAGTAGTTGACTGGATGGATCAGCGGCAAGTCGTCGCGAATAGGTTGTGGTGCCCCCGCACCCCACCGTTCGCCTTTATCTACTGCTCATAGAAAGCAAACATCTGGTCACACACGGAGCGATAGGTCTGGCGYATGTTGAGCTCGCCACGGTAATCGTGGATGTACGTAGAGTAGTTGCCACAGAACTCGTCTTGKAGAGCACGCCGGGACGTGTTGAGGAGCTTGATCCATGGTCGGGTCCTTGAAGGAATACGCCAAGCTGCGAGACGCAGATGGACCGGCGGGCGCTCGGAGGCGCACATTCGTTCGATTCAGATCAGCGGGTAGCGACGAACGGAGAAAGTATTCCTTCAAGCTGTCGAACCCATTGATGTTGCACCAACTTGGACGAGTTGACGATGAACTCGAATCCTGGCAGCAAACTGCCGTTGTGCCACGGCGACGTCACACCAGCGTAGCCAACGTTACTTAGCGTCCATGTGAACGGCTTGTCGGTAGTGGAGACTGTCTGAGAGACCATAAAGCGATATTGGTTGGCATTGTCGAGACTGTTGCACGAGCCAGTCGCGTACGTCGTGTCCAAGAGGATGCCTTTCCATGGTTTGTATGGAGGCGGTGTGATGACATCGCCAGCATCGAGTCCGTGAGAAGTATGCTGGCTGCCACTTTCCAGTGCATCCGCGCACTGGAAATGGCCGCGCATGTCGTGGAACGTCATCATCTCGTTCGTCGCATTTCCTTCGATCTCAGCCATGAGCATTGTAGATGTTCTCCGCGTCAGCAAAGCCTCCGGACACCTGAACCACTTCTGTCACTGGCAGACTCGCAGCGCGCGGATCGACACGATGGACGTGATAGCACGCGCGATGAATGTTCCGATACGCGCGAATGAGCCACTCGTTGTTTCTCGCACAGCGCAGATGTTGGAGCCGATCTTGTAGCGCACCGGGTTGGTGCACGCTTTGGTCAAGCACACAGCCATTCCGACGTTCATGAGCTTGGGCGGCACGTTCCGCGCTGACTCCAGATCGCTTTGCTGCCACAGAAACCAGAACCAAAGCTCAACTTCGCCGCCTTTACCAACATCGATGCGATCGACCACGACGTTGTGTAATACGTAGGCGCTGGTCGTGAGCTTGTGTGCCAGTGAGCCCCGCACGTGTATGTTGGCGAGTCAGGCATCGGTGCCTTTGTGCACGTACGATTGAAGCATACGGCATGGAGAGCGCTGCTGGCTTCAAGCGGTGACCACGTTGGCTCTCGAAACCACAAGGCCACCCGCAAGACGACTGTTGCGTGATGCTAACGCGACCACGGTTTTGGCAACCTTCCGCTGCGAACTCTCGGAGAGCTTTACGGGAAGCTGGTGAGGTTGAGCTCCAAGTGGTAGAATATGCTGAGGGGGCTGACAGGCAAATTACGAGGTTGACCCTTGCTGGAACGGGATGATTTCCGTCGCCGACGGCCCATCGCTGCTCCGCACCCCTGCGTGCTGCAAGAAACTGGCACAACATTGATCGAGCTACTGGAGCTTGACTTGCTCGGTATGCCTTGCTTTGTCGCTATTATTGTTGCTCATTCAACGGCTTCGTGTCGTCGACGCTACGAACGAGCTGTTTGTCTCATCAGATAACAGCCAAAGAAGCTTCGCACGTGTGCAAGTATAGACTTCCACTTAGATTTCTGAGACGTGCCATCGCCCAGTTCATCATCATTTGCGTAAATGTCATATTCGCATTCAAATATCCTTCGTCACTGTTGCGACCCAAGCACTAGAGGCACTCTCGGCGATAGCTGAGCGAGATCTAACGCGCCCTCAGCATGGGAACTGAGCCGACGTATTCTTCGACGATGCCGGATTACGGGGCTGAGTGTCTCGCTTGAGGGGAGACAAGTTGATCGCTCGGGTTCTGGGTGATCCTGGTTGGCGCGCGGCTTGAATGCTGCATGAAACCTGGATGAGATTGCTTTTGTGTGTGTGTGTGTGTGGGGGGGGGGGTCCCACGGCATTTAATGTCGTCGTTGAATCGTTCGCTGTCGCGTGGCGCCGCTGCCATGACTCGATGTGCAGTGTCTCACCTCTGTCACTGGAGCATTCGTGAAACCTGGTGAGAGCACTTCGTTTGTATGCCTGCTGCCCCGCCGCCGCCACCACCACCACCACCGCCACCAGTCGATCCAGCCCCACCAAGCAATCCACAGTTAAGCCACGAGTCAAGCCACGAGTGCGTACCATGCCACAACAAGCAATCACTACAGCTCGTAGGGTGAGACAATCAATCACGGGGATTTCAGCGATCAAACCCATTGTAGTGAGCATGCGTGTGGTTGACCGCCACCAACGTTGTTGTTATCATAATTTTAAATACACAGTGCGGGCTCGTTGTTGACTTACGCAATGAGAGGGAACAATAGACTTCACAGTCGCTTCGAGTGAGCTCTGAGGCTCAGAACGCACTCGAAGCAAGTGTGAAGAACTGAGTGAAAACTCAGCAAACAGATCGAGTAAATTGGATAGACAATGCGAGTTTTAATTGATGATACAGGACACGCAGCATAATTGGTGAAGTCGAAGCGTCGTTGTCGAGCCCATTCGCGGTGTTGATAATGGCGAGAAGCGCCAAGCTATGATACATTTGCAAGTAGGGAACTGGATTACTCAGACTGCTCATTCCATATGAGAGACCGCAGTGCATTTCACAATGAGATAAAAGGCGACAACAGTGACGGAGATGGCGACGGCAATAACACACAGCAGACAGACCCAGAGGGACAATGTCCACACATGCGTCGACGGAGACGACGACCGAGTCGATGCTAGCGCGCTCTTGGATATCTGCTGTATCGATGGCACCACTTGCGCACGATGTGTCGAGTCCACCGTGAGGGCGTACTTATTGTGGGACGATGGGCTTGGCATGGCAAAGTTCTTGTAGATATTGTTACTCGAGTGCGTTGGCGGTGTGAGCAGTGTCGAGCAGGATACGTACTGACGCGCAGTGAGTTCTCCTCGGCGGAATCCTTGACGAGCTGTACAGTGTACCAGTGGAAGTCTGTCAACTGATGACAAGTGCGTTCGAAAAATTGGTGAGCCGATGTACAGTACGGACTGTTAGTGGATGTGGGGGCCATTTTCCCTTCGATGTCGAATAATTCCTGAGCCGACTTCGGCGGCTCGCACGAACTACTTGCCGTGTAGGTGGAAGTGACAGGTCATTAGCGCTGTGTGTGATCCATTCCCATCAACGTAAGCCATTTCTGAGCACCTCAAGGACCTCAAGGTATGCAAACTTGCGTGGCACAGTGTGACACAAGCTCTACTAAGTCCATTTTCTCCGCGTGAGAGGCCATGCGTGCCCATTGACATTCACATGTGCCCAATGACATGCCCAAGCATCAGGTGACCAATGACATTTGCATGTGGTAATTACCACCCGATAACAATAGCAGTCGAAACGGCGCGCGCGGTATTTTCGATGGATCTCATGCAGCTCGAGATGATGGAGCACGCAGCAGTGACGCGTGTTGGTGGCTGTTGGTGATAGCACAAGCATCTGAAGCAGTAGGGGCAGCACGGTGCAAGATGGGGAAGAAGCCACGGCAGTCGATGGCGGCGTCCATGGGTCGCATGGGCATTGGTGTGCTGGTGTTCTTTGGGTTCTGGGGCTACTGCATCGTGTCGTTCGTCTCCAACACGCCCACCGACAACTCACTTGGACTGCTCCAGAAGCCAGCGATTCGACGAGACAACAATGTCGGTGCTGTCGCCACAGTCACAGATGGACCCGTACACGACGAGGGAGCAAAGGACATTGGTCCGGCTCATCCTGACATCGCCATGGAGTCGCAAGCGCCAGAATGGATTAAGCAAGACGACCAAGCGGTATCAACGGAACCAGAGAAGGCGGTCACAGCCACAGCTGAGTTACCCAATGGCGTCGAGCACCTAGCACCTGAGGAGCAGCCAGTGGCACAGGTAGAGGCGGAAACGCTTGCACCGATCGTGAACCGTGAAGTGCAGGCTCAGGCTTCGGCAGAGTCGTGGGAGATGATGGACGAGTTCTACACGTCAAGGTTTCGAGAAGACGCGACGTCAACCACGATCATCTTCAACCTGTTCAAAGGACCGACCAGGGCACTCGAGATCCAATTGGAGATGGCGAGCAGGCAGCGCCATGTTGATCTGCCGGAAGTCTGGGTCATGTGCTTCAATTCGCCCATGGAGAAGGAATACGCAGCGGTCGTAGAGGAATTCCGAGCGACAACGCTACCCAAGATCAAGTTTACGGTCTCCAATTTCAACCACAAGTTCCATGGTCGCTTCCTCCTGGCGTACATGGCCACCACCAAGTATGTGCTGCTTGTGGACGACGACAAGACCATTGACGACACGACAGTGCACGACTACATCACTTACATGCGCAAGCAACCAGGTGTCTGGGGCAACAACGGCCACTTGCGAGCGTCCAATTTCGAAGGCTACAAAAGCTGGCCGGTGGTCGGCTATGACCTCAAAAAGGTGGATTACGCTGAGCAGGACTATCTCAGTGGCATGTGGTTCCTAGAGCAGCGCTGGTTGGAATACTTTGTGAAGGAGAGACCTCCGAGCTGGGCGACTGCAGAAGATATGCACCTCTCGCATGTCATGCGGAAGTATCTCAACCTCAACACATACGGCGGCAAGGTTGCACTGAAGGGCAAAACTCTTCCGAAGAAAAACCACGCGGCCACCGTCGGCAGCGCGTTAGATCTGCGCGAATGCATATTCGACCACATGCTGGGTCGAGGCAACAAGGTCGCAAATGTACCTCAGCCGATTCAGTCGCTCGTGTACGCAGAGACAGTCGAGGACATCGAGGATTTCATCGAGAAACTGCAGGCATGCGAGCCCACCAGTGTCGTGCCTTGGTGCCGAGCAGGCCCCACCGCTGTGGTCTTTCGTGGAGCAGCAGAACAAGACGTGGTTGGGCTTATAGCTGCTGCGGACAAGCTGTGCTCGCTGACGTCATGTGAGTACCTGTCGGTGAAACCCAAGATCAAGCACCCGATTCGCCACTTCAACATGCGTGAAGGCTATGGACAGCATGGCATGGACATTCCTTGGCAAACTGCAGCATCGGATGTGCTATTGTCCCTCACTGGTGTGCTGAACAACGTGATGCCACAATTGTTTTTTATTCCAGACGTGGAGCACCTGCGATGGGTTGAGATGCCATCATCAAGCAAGAAAAACCGGCTGAGGATTTACCATGACACGGTCAAACTCGCGCTTCAGATCCATCTGAGCTCAAGAATCAATCCAAAATGGGACCAGCGCGCGCAAGCTGCGTTGGACAGCGGAGATGCATTTCCAGCGCTCACGGTGTATCAGTGGCGAAGCAGCATTGATGATCCTTCAGGTCAACATGCTGAGCAGCTAGACCTGCTTTGATACCAGCTGTCGTAGGAAGGATCAAATTTCGGTTTCAGCTGTGGCCGTCGAACGCCGAGTGTCACGCCAGGCTTGCCCTGAGCAAGGCACGACAAAGCCCCAAAAAGTGCATTTGCATGGTTTATCTCACCTCGCATCTGACAGGCCACTTGGACTCGATCCAAGAGGTTCTGCCTGTCCACATGGCGCTCTCAATCAATGATTGTACCTCTGCAGCTGGAGCGGTCGCCGAACTGACGGTCACTGTCGCCGAACTGACGGTCACTGTCGCCGAGCGGTGCAATGCGACGACAGTGCAGCTCCGATCAGGCACTGGGTGAGACACCAATGCCCATTGGAGGTTACAATGACTCGTGTCCCCACTCCAGCACTCAACCCCGCAATTGACCGGCAAAGTTGCGTGCGTTGGTTTACACATTCTTTGCGTGGTTCAGGACGATGCACAGATAGGATTGTGGATGGGAGGTCCAACATCTGGTATCCATGTGGTGGATGTTACACCGCTTTTGTGGCGGGAGGAGAGCGGTGCGACAGCAGCCAGCTGGGTTCCACGCTGGAGGAACGCGACATCGCGGGTTTCCATTGTGTGCTGGATCTATCGAACGCGAAGGAGCGCTTGCGTGCATCCAGCTTGCATGGTGCTCACTGTTTGCTGGGTGTTCAAGTGTGATCTGGCAGCCATGAACTGCGCTCGGAAGGCCAGTATTTTGGTCAGTATCGCGCCAGTATCGTCTGGAAAAGTGTGGACGGGTGTTCAGTATTTCGTCTGTGACTGGCGCCGCAGCCATGACTCTTCTGATTTTGACCAAACGAGCAGCGGAGGTCACCATCCCCGCGTTGCGATTGGCTGAAATAATGTCCGCCAGCTGGTGATTGGGTTGATTCTCGCAACGGCCGGCCCGACCCCTGGCGATGTGGTGGCTTTTTGTGTGTCACGATGACGCCGCCGCAAATCTCGCTCTGGCGCTGTGGACACTGGACGTCGCGCCTGCGTGGAACAGCCCACAAAGCCGCCTGCAGAGAGAGCTCTCGAAAGCGCCAGAGCGCGGGCGCGTGGCAAGTTTCGTGGTGTGTTTGCGTCAGGGGTGTCCGCAACCGCATTTGCCGATTGCAAGAGAGCCATGCCGAACGTCGCCGATGGGCGCGACCGGCATCGGTATCCACGAGTTGTGTCAAACCACAGACAGCCAGGCTCGAGCAGTAGCAGGACAAGAAGCAATACAGGCACGAGCAGCATCAGCAGCAACTCCAGAGACCAAGACGCTCGGGACGAGTCAGGACGGCGGCCTGAGGCTGGGCGCGACGCACGAAAGGACTCGTCGCGCGAGAAACGGAAAGAGCCGTCCAGGATGCCGCCTCGCAGCATTGGCAGCACCGCCAGCACTCACAGCGACTCGAGCAGTCAGTATAGCTCGGCGAATGGTCCGCGACTGCCACGCGTGCGCTTTGCCACGCCGTCAGATGCGCAGCAGCTCTGGAAAATGGCGTCCAAGTCGGGTTATCTCCGCAAACAGGCAGACAACGAAGCTGGCGTGTGGAACCGCTATTACTTCATCATCAAGCCGACGACGTATTTGTATTATTACAACTCGATGCAGGACGAGCAGCCGCGGGGCATCATCGACCTGGAGTACCTGACCGATGTGCGCTATAATGCCGACTGCGTTCAGCGCAGCGTCGGTGGAAGCGATCACTGCTTCCGAGTCACAGGTCAGCTGCCCAAGAGCCAACGCAAGAAATTGGACAAGACCAAGCTCCGTCCAATCTTTCTCGACACAGAGCACCCGGACGACGCCGAGGAGTGGATGAATGCGCTCAAGACACATCGATACGACCCACATCACGAAGAAGCACTGGACCAACTGCGGGAAGAGCTGGAAAAGAAGGAAAGACAGCTCAAGCGCATGACCCACGAGTTCAGCGAGGCCGCGACCCGTGCGCGCAAGACGCGGCAAGCCGGTCAGGCACTGCTCAATCGGCTACGTGGCGAAGACGCCACCGCACACATGGACAACTTTGGTTCGTCTTCGGACTTGGACGACAACGGCCTCGACTGCAACCTGGTGCGAATACTGTCAAATCTGGAGATGATCATGCTCGACCTGTCCGAAGAAGCCGACGAGAAAGACCAGCAGATCGCGGCGTTGACGCGCAAGGAGTCCGAGCTGCGAAAGCAAATGGAAGTGCAGCATCGGGATCACGAGCAGGCGCTGCAGCAGGAGCGGAATAAAATCAAACAGCAGGTGCTGAATGCTGGTGTGGCCAACGGTATCGTCGAGGAAGAAGCCGCCAAGCCTCCTCCAACTCGGTTTCGCTTCATGGCACCCAAGAGTAAGCCTTCGAGCACACCACTGAACCTCGACAACCGATGTGACGTGCAAGACACGGATCATCCTTCGATCTTCCAACAAGGCCAGAGCATCACGAACGACGTGCGTGGGATGCTGCAGAAGAAGACGATGGGCCTCGGCTTCATGAAGAAGAAAAGCAACTCGAACTCGTCCAACTCATCCAGCGTCGCGACAGAAGAACCGGTGTCGGAGGCGTCCTCATCCGGCGGGTCTGAAGCGGACGTTGCTCCGAAGAAAAAGACGACGATGTTTGGTCGGATGAACGCGATGAAGGCACAGATGGGCAAGGCAAAAACGACGGCCAGGAGCGCCGGGCAGACCCACTACGTTGAGTCGCCGTATACGAATCCGTTCGGAGAGGAAGAGCCTGTGGAGAGAACTCCTCGCGGGTGGACGAAGAAGGAAAGCCGCAACCATCCGGGCGAGTTCTATTACGTCAATGATTCGACGGGCGTCACGAGTTGGGAAGTGCCCACCCAAGACGCCATCGACGACGACGATGATGACTACGACGATCCATATGCAGCACCACCGCCCGTGACATCGGCGTACACGCGAAGTGCGGCGCGAGCTGTAGAGCGAAGTGACCCGGAGCCAGTAGTAGCGGAGACCAAGAAAACAACCAACAAGACCGGATGGAAGGCTGGCAGCCTGCTCAAGAAGCTGCCGACGAAAAAGTTTTCGAGGCCGAACTTCGCGTCGCCGAAGAAGAAGGCGCCCGCGCCGCCGCCGCCGACTGTGGCGCAGTACGACGCCACGCACGACGTGTTTTAAGGCTGCTGTCGCCGAGCGTGACGACCTCCAGTAGTGAGTTTAGACTATTTAACAACGCCAAGTATAAGCGTCTGTGTGCAAACCATCCCTTGGCGCTGAATGACACATTTCGAAAACAAGACAGCGCCGCAGCGCCGCCATGCAGGCGATGCGTTCAGGACAAACTGTTTCTGTGCATTTGATTAACTTCATTCTTTCCTCCTCCTCGATCTTCCTTCCTCCTTAGCGCGACAGCCGCCCACCACACCACACCGCGCAGCAGCTCACGTCGCACGCACGCATGCCGTGTCGTTCGTGGCGCAGCTTCACGCGCCCCCTTCCGCTGGATCTAATGCTTCCACCTTGGCTGTCTCCTCCGGCATTTGCAGCGTCGGTGGCGCTTTATTCGTACTTGAAGTCGGCCGTGCGCGCGACGCCGCGGCGCTCTTCGGACGGGAACTTGATCTGGTTCTGCTTCGAGTGCAGCACGAACGGCACGATGCCGACGGCCATCACGACCATGGCCACGCCCGTGCGCGCGCGCCAGTTCTTGACCTCATGCCACCAGCCACCGGCGGGCGACCACGTCGCCTTCGGGTACGGATACTTGTCGACGCCGCCCATTGCCTTTGAGTGTCGTGCGCTGCCGCTGCTTCCCCGCGCTTCTCGTGGCCGCTCGACCAGCAAGCACCACCCTCGCTAACACCCAAAACCTCAAAACCTCAATCTTACGTACAACCACATTAGATTTGCGTCAAAAGGGTGTGGACCACACACAAATACAATCCACACCAATAAAACATATATATTTTATATTTCTGTGCTACCTTGTCGCTTGGCTCGGCCACACTCAGTTGAGATGGGGAAGGCGTACGATGGCAAGAAGCGGTGGAATGAGACGATCGCGGAGACGACGTCGCACGGCGGCAGCGGCCGCAAGAAGAAGCGCTACTCCGGCCGCACGATGAAGCTGAGCAAAGCGATGCGGCATGTAGATGACGAGACGCGCGCGATCGTGCGCAATGCGCGACTGGACGCGCTGGAAGCCGACAACTACGGCGAAGACGGCGGCGCCGACAACGACCAGGACGGAGACGACCTGTACGTGGACGACGACGACGCGGACAAGCGAGCAAAGGGCAGCAAGAAGCCCGCCAAGGGCGCTGCGGTGGCCAAGACGTGCGTGCTGGATGGGCTGGTGTCGGATGGATGTGAATATGTGGAGGATTGACGGCTGTGCTGTGCTCTGCTGTGCTGTCGTTCAGGAAAGCGCGCAAGTGGAAGGTCAAGAGCCTGGCGCAGCTCGTGTTCGAAGAGTTTGGCGCTGGGGACGAGCACACGCCCAACTACGTGTCGGTGGCCGCTGCGCCGTCCGTGCTGCCCGCTCGACAGTTCTGCTGCGTCTGCGGATTCTTTGCGCCGTACGCGTGCACGCGCTGTGGCTCTCGCTATTGCCGCGTGCGCTGTGGCGACCAGCACAAGGAATCTGGATGCCTGAAGTTCGGTTTGTAGGCGACCGATGGAATGGCTCAGCCGAGGGAGCAAATATTGGGATTACTACGGCATACCCAGGGGACTCTCCTAATGAGTGGCAAGTGGCTGTGGTGCCCGTGGCGCCACTGGGGTGGCGTGAGCAGCGGCAGCGCTGGGACTGACCTTGGATCGTGGTGACACCAGCAGCACTTCGTCTTCGTCTTCCAGCAAGTGGTACGGATCTGGGCATTCGCCGTTCTCGCAGTCATCGAGGGAGCTGGACGACGTGGAGCTCACGTAGCGGTCGATGAAGGTGCGCTCAGCGACGTCACGCAAGTCGTTCAGGTTTTGTGGCGCACGATCGAGGATGTAGATGACCATCTGACGCGTGGCCTTCATCACGGCTATCTCGCACGTCGATATGACAATACATGCGGCGTGTCAACGTACGATCAACGTTTGACGTTGCAGATGGCCCATCGACTCACCGTTAAACTCCATGTACGAAGCATTCATGCGCGCCCAAGCCGCATCCATCTTGACAAACGCTGTGGAAAAGGATTGGTCAGTGATATTTAGTGCAAGGCCAAAAGGGCTGCGGTGAGGTCCTTACCAACGAAGAAGACATGGAAGAATGCTGCAGGCTCCTCAAACAGTTTCCAGAAAGTCTCAGGCGTGTGCTCGTATTCGCCGTTGCCGAGTTTCAAGAGCCCCGCGATCATGCACGTCAGGTTGATGCCAGCGACACAGACAGGATACCATTTCTTGTCCTTGGAAGGCTTTTGCATGGTCACAATTTCCAGCATCTTTTGAGGATACGCCTCGAAGGCGTACACCAAGCACTTGAGCGCCAGCATGCCTCCTCCGCGGAAGTCCGTGTCCGGGTTAGTTTCTTGAAAGCCCAGGTCGGTCCACCCAGTCGAGACGCGCTCAAATGGACGCTCTTCGATGCCATATCGCGTGCGGATGTTCGCAGGAACATCGCGGTACGCTGCTTGCCACAAGCGCTCCAGTAGTGCCTCGTATGTCACCTCCCCAGGCTCGCAATTGCGACCCAAGTCTTGCTGCAACAAGTTAAGCTCCATGGCAGCGTTGTCTGAAGGCACTTCCGGCTCAATAAGGGTGGAATTCTTGCGGCTGCGATTGCCAACGGACTGCGCTGAAGAATTCGCTTTGGCAATGATGGATTTCTTGGCCTGTTGCAAGCGCTGTGTCGCGTTGGACTGGAACTGGTGAAGCTTCATGGTCGCTGCAATCAGAAAGTCCTCGGCAGTTGGCTCTTCCTTGTTTGTAAGCGTTGTTGTTGCTGGCGTGACTGGAAGCCGGATATTTCGGAGTCGCGTGTTGGCGAATCGCTTGCTGATCTTCTTGTACAGCTCGTTGTTGCTGCTGCTGGAGCGGCTTCTTGCTGAGCCAGACGTTGTGGACGCTGTTGAAGCATCAGAGGATGATCGTCGGCCAACGCGCAGTGCTTGGAGTGCACGCATATCGTACTCGTCCAAGTGATCAAGTTCCTTTAGACACATGGTGTCGCACATTTCGCACTCGAGCAATTCAGGATGGTTCTGGAACGTGCAGACGTGGCATATCCAGCCTTCATGAGGACGAAGCAGCGTCTTATCAGAGAGCGGATGCTGCTTCTCTTCTTGTGAGTCAACGCTTTGGTCTCCCTCACTCAATCCTTCGCTGGACTCGCGGTGTCCGTACAGCTCGTCGGTCGACGAAGTCCATGATGCCGAACGGAGGTCTTGTTCAGCGGTCCGCTGAGCCATCAAGATCTCCGCTTGGATGTCTTCCGGCAAGGCAGCAAACACCTCGGGATCGATCACTGGCTCTTCAATCCTTCCTGAAAACTGTGATTCGCCAGCGATGTTTGATGGCACTGGTGGTGGAATCGCAGTATTAGCAGACGAAGGTAGCTGCACGTAAGTCGGAGTTGATTGTTTCCAGTCGTCTTGATCGACCGCATGCAATGAAGATTCCGAATCATCTGATGCTTCCGACAACGATGCTTCGGCGTGTCCGCGGGCTGGTGCAAGGTGCGCGTTGAGATTGTCTTCCTCACCCCATTCGTGCGCTGACCGCGGCGATGCAGGCTTCATCTCCTCATCATCGTGCAAGGACGGCATGGCGTCGATTTCGTCGCGGGGTTCACAACCTGTTGGGTCCGAATGCTTCTCTGCTGTTGCACGATCGCAAGCGCACCGTCCAGCAGCAGATTGACCAGCTCCCCAGCGATTGAAGTCGTCGACAAGACCCGCGAAGTCCAGCCAACCATCCTTCTTAGCTGCTATTTCCTCCGTTCCTCCATCGCCCCACCCCTCGCTTGGACTCACAATCTTATACGCAGATGCTGTGACCTGATGCTAATGATTTGTTTATTGCAGTTATTTTTTCTTGGATACGCTCTTTGGAGGACTGCTAGCTTTTGGAGGTGACTTCGATGGTGCAGTCGTGCCAGGCTTCTTACCAGGTGCCGTAGCCTTGCTCTTGGATGCAGCCGGCGCTGCAGTCTTGGGCGGAGACTTTGCCAGCGCTTTTTTCGGCGGTGACTTTGCTGGTGACTTGGCCGCAGTCTTCCCTGGCGACTTGGCTGGTGATTTGGCTGGAGACTTGGCCGGTGATTTTCCCGTAGTTTTGGTCGGTGATTTGCTGCCTGCTCCAGTGGCAACCGATGTTCGAGTGGTACTCAGACTGCTGCTTGGAGTACCCGTTGATGACCCGGCAGTTGACTTGTCTTGCGCCTTCTTGGGCTTGCGGTTCTCCTGCTCGATCCACATGTTCATGGCGACTTCCTCGCAGTACATGCTCAACATTTCGTTGGTTTGACTGGCCTCTTCGTCCCATTGCACAGTTGGTGCGAGCTTTTTGTCCTTCTCGCGCATCAACACATCAACGATCTTGTCGACACGCTCCTCGACAAAGGGCAAGTCGTCGATGGACTGGAAGATGTGCACCAGGCCTTTCAAATTGGTCTTCCGGTCGATCACCTTGACTAGCCTTGACGCACCTGCAGTGCCTGTCCGTTTGGCAGAAGCAGTCGACGGTGTCGCCGATGCCTTTCTAGGCGATGCAGCTCCAGTCCCGCTTCCGGTCTTCTTCTTTGCCTCGGGCGTCTTCGTTGGTTGACGAGTTGCTGGCTTGCTGGCAGCACTGGTGCCCGGTTTCGTTGGCGATCGACTTCCCGATGGTGTGGCTGGCGTTGTTGATCGTGTCGGCGACGGTGCACCTGGCTTCTTGCCAGCGGCAGTCGTTGGTGTTGCTGGCTTGACCTGTGGCGCCACTAAACCAGGAGCAATGGCTGCAGTGTTTGTCGGTGGCTGCGGTGGCGGTGGTGTGACTTTGAGCTCCAAGATGGAGTCAATCGGGAAGCCCAAGGCGATGAGAAGGTTGATGTCCTGGCTCGTGAACTCCCAGTTGTAAAACACCAGTCCGCGAGCGTCGTGTTGGCGCAGTATCTGCTGCAACACTTCCTGGAACGCACCGGCGTACGCGGCAATGCTCGGTGCTGGTGGTGGCTCTGTGTGCGTTTCTGAAACGATGGCGTCCTCGAGGTGCTCAGCTGAGTCGTTCGTGTGAAGAGCCTGTTGCTGCAGCTCTTCCAGTGTCCCTTTGACATCAACAGGTGCGAAGCGGAAGCGTGAGCTCAAGAGCATCGCGCTGTCGGCGCTTTCGTCCTCTCTGCCTCCCATCAGGATCACGCCGTGCACCACTTCGTCCAGATCCAGGCGCTTCTTGGCTTCGTCGCGTTGCTTGACGTGAGCCAATGCACCATCTCGAACCCCTGTCGTGACCGGAGCGACATCGGAGCTAGGAGTCACTAGCAACACATCTGCACCATCAGGTGCTGGTACTGGCGTCGAAGATGGAGTTGATTCCGGCACTGAGGGTGGTGTCACTGCCGAGACAGCGCCAGCGTTGACACTACTAGCACCACTACCGGTGGCGGACCACGCAAGCGCTTGCTGTAGCGCTTTTAGCGCCTCCTTGCTCAGATTTTGGCGTCCGGCTGACTTGGAATCCTTCAAGATTGAGTCTTTCATCAGTCCGACCATGGTCATGAACGCCCGCCGCAAGTTCCACGTCTGCTGACGGAAGAAGGCACAGTCGGCGGTGCTGTCGACGGCCATGGCTTGCTTGGCTTTCCGCAGTTGCATCTTGAAGAGACGGGCTTCAGTGCGTGCAGCAACTCGCGCCTGTTTCAGCGCGCGGATGGTGCTCTGCATCTCGGTCTGTTTCTGTTTGAGGCCCGCGATGTCCTTGAGCGCTTGGTCCAGTCGTCGCTGGAGCTGATGCTTCTCTGTCATCTCTCGACGCAGCGTGTTTCCCATGAGATCTGCGAAGTGGCACTCGTGCGCTGTCATGGCCATGTACACGTCTTGCACGACTTCGTTCTCGGCCTTGATGTGCGTCGCCTTCTCCAGCAACTCGTCGTGCCGCAGCCGCAGGTTGGTGAATCCCTCAACGAAGAAATCGAGCTGTGAACGCGTGTGCAGCGTCTCCTCTTTCATCTGCGCGTGCTGTTGCGTGAGCAACCTATTTTGCTTGATGAAGAATCGTCGCATCTCTTCTTCCTTGTTGCGTAGGATCGCCAGCTTGACGAGAAACTCCTTCAGCTTGTCGAACGTCGGCGTGCCCTTGTGCAGCGTCCGCTCGGTCACCTTGAAGGCAGCCTCGATCGCCTGGAGCTCGTCAAGCCGTGTCGCGATTTCATCGGTCAGATGGTGCTCACGGACCTGGTTCTCGGGCCCTGTGGAGTGGGAATCGCCCGTTTGGTTGGGTTTGCGTGGCGACACGATGGGCAGAAACGTGTTGTTGAAGCTCTTCTTGCCACCAAGCAGACTTGCCGAATGGTTGGATGACGTGCGCAGCCATGTTAGGAATGTGCCTGAGCAATCAGCACAGCAATATCGTCAGTCTCTCGTGTGTTGATGATTGCAAGGCAAGGGTGGTCACCTAGAGCGGTGTCTTTATCGAGGCACAACAGGCCCGTGACAATGCGCTCGATGTCTTGGCGGTCATCGCAGCCACGTAGGTCGATACGGAGCGTCTCCGACAGCAACTGGAGCTGCGCGACGTCTAGCGCTTGCACAGACTCGTGGATGATTGTCTTGAGTCCGAGCATGGTCATCGGCAGGACATGGCGACGGGCGGCATCGGCGACTCACTCGAAGCGGCCGTGCCTGGCGTGTGTCTCGTGTGTGGCAGGCAAGAATATCAACCCAGTCCAGAGCCGTTTTCGGGAGCGAGAATGGATCTCCAGTTAGTTTCTTCATGCTATGGTACTGTTGGAAATACGTTGAAGGAAGTGTGAGAATGGAGCATGGTGAGATGGTTGGGCACACTTCGTCATTGGTGAAGCACAACAACACAGAGGCATCACACAAAACGTGCGGCAGGCATTGCCTTGGGTGTTGTGGCTGCAAGCGACGGTGTGCAAAAATTAGATACTGAACTACACGTTGCTGATGCTAACGAAGTGTGCCCAAGCCGCTTGTGCAACTGTGAAGTCTGGCAAAGCAACTGCGGAATAGTTGGAGCATTTACTTAGTTTATGAGGATAGATCGATGAGTGAAGTGGGGGCTATACGACTAGCGACGGCTTCAAAACTGGTGACAGACGACACGAGGACGCGCGACAGGAAGGACACTTAGACAAAATTCTGGCTGTAGTTGTCCTTCGGCTCGGCCACGGGCACCTGCAGTACGTCATTCACGGGCGACAGCCCCACGAGACTCTTCTTCTCCTGGCCGTTGCCCTTGGTGAGGGTGTCCATCTGCTTGCTCATCGCACGCACCGAGTACCAGACAGTGATGAACGTGAGCAGAACGATGGTGCAGGCAACGCCAAGCGCCAGTGCGACTGGTGGACCAAAGCCTCCAAATGACTTGGCGTTGGAACTGCCTTTGCTGCTGACATCGGTGAGCGCGCGAGTACAACGTGGTCCGCCCCACGAGTTCGGATGCAGGCAATCACAGCGAGAGGACACACACTTGCCCGTGATGAGCTTTGATGCCATGTTCATGTCCCCGACAGTGCAATCGTTGTCGCTGGTGCAGAACGCACGACCTGCCACTTCTTTCCATGGGTTGTCGTCGTCCTGGTATTCGTCGATGTGACCTTCGATCCACTGGCGCGTCGGATGCGACTTGGGATCACAGCCAACCTGCATGAGGTTGTCGCTGTCCAAGTCGTTCCCCAGGTCTTGGTAGACGCGGATGTAGTCGACCTTCATGTACATTGGGAACTCGTCGCAAATGAGCTTGTCCTGAGGATTTGAGCCGTCACCACGACACGGCTTGCCTGGGTTGGGCGGTCGAGCGCCCCAGGAAGACGATAACGCCACGTTGAAGATCACGTACATGGGTTCCTCGATCATAATCTTGGACGGGTTTGTGTTGGAGTCGTCCTGCGGCACGTTCGTGATCGTGTCGCTCGACACCTCGAACAACGGGTGGCCATCCAGCATCCAGCGCACGTAGCCACTGGATCCAGTGACCCACTCGAGCTGATAGACGAGGTAATCCGTGTACGCCCCGAGCTGAACGGGCCAGTTGGCCGAGATAGCATCCATCTGGTAGTTAAACGGCTTCATGGCATCGGATGGTGGCGTCGAGTCATTACGTGGCTTGGAGCACTGCTTGTGCTGGTTGTCAGGGTCGCATAGGTAGGCACCTTGGTACGCGTTGATGCGGGGGAAGCACGTGCCGTTCGTGTTGATGCCCCAATGATCCGTGCCATTGTCGATCGCCGTGAGGTCCGAGTTGACGTCGAATGAGCCCGGGCACGTTGCGACATTGCACGTGTTTTCCACCACACCCTTGGCCACCGATGCCGAGACAGCCTTGTAGTTCTGGATGAGTTTGGCGTCGCTTTTGCAGTAGTTGTTGGATGCGTAGCGCATTCCCTGATACCATGTGCGATGGTTCCGCTTCTGGTAATGGCTCGCTGGCACGTCAGGCAAGTTGGCGCCCTTGGTCTTGCACGTCATTGTGTACATGCACGACATGTACGCGCCATCCACGTCGATGGCCTCGTCCGGCGGCGTCATACGGAAGTCAGTCGGCATGCCCGGTGCGATCTGGAGAGACGACGAGATGTCGGTGCCACCACCTTCGAGGATATCAATTTCTGGCGCGCCACGCCCCTGCCGCGGGTTCAGACCATAGCCTTGATTGCTGTCGCACGCGCTAATGCGCTGGTTGTGTGACGCGAAGACGTCTTCAGCGCAGCGATCGTACGAAAACGGCCACATACGGTTGGTAGACGCACTGAAGATGGCTCGACCAAGGTTTCCCATCATCCAGATACCCGGCCACGTTGGGTAGAACGCGCCAGCCTCGACACGTCCCGTTGGGCCCTTGGCCAGGTCGGGATTGCCTGACGCTTTGCTGATAGCACCGGGCAGTTGCGCCCGCACTTCGATCATGCCGCCCTGGAAGCAGAACTTGTTCCAGGACTGGAGCATACCGGAACGGTAGTAGAAGTTGACGTTCTCGTAGCCAGGCGGGTGCTTGAAACCATTGAAAACGCGCAGCGTCGTGACTTCGTCCACGACCTTGATGAAGTAGTAGCACGTGCCGTCGTCATCGCACGCCGTAGACGTCATGTTGTGCGAGTAAATCTCCAGCGCACCGTTCACACCATCGGGCTTGTCCAGCGACGTCCACAAGTGGTCCTTGCCCGGGCGGAAGTCGCGGTTGGGCGTGTTGAACTCGTCGCTCATGACCAGGTCCCACGTGCGTCCTCGCGAGTTCACGTACGTCACGGCTTCAGGGGGCGTAGCTGGATCGACCCACTGCTTGATGCCCGACTTGGTCGGATACTCGCCATTACGCGAGGCGTTCTTGGGCGTCGGCGTCGTAACACCCAGTGCAAGCGGTGGCATGCTCAGCAGGACGACCAGCAGCCAGCATACGCTCCATGGCCGTCGCATCATATAGGTGACGGGTGGGTGACTGCGTCGGCGTGTGGTCTAGTTGGCTCAGGAATCTATCGCTCACGCAGACAGATAGATAGACAGACGACGCTCAGCACGAGGCTCTCTCGCTCGCTTGCGCTCGATGATCACACCGCCAGAGTGGGCGGAATAGGTCTGCAGGAAAGTGCACGGAATGCGCCACGGCGATCAGTCGCTGGAAAAGGCATTTGGGAGGCGCATGAAAGGACACCAAGCCAGACGCGACCAGAGAGAGCGAGCGACATGGATGAACGTACCAGGATGAAGGAGGGATTGTCTCGCGCTGGCTGTGGGGGAATGGAGCACGCAGCGAGCAGGGAATGGCTCGAGGTGGTCTGCAATCTAGACCGCGTTGGTCGATATCGGCGATCTGCTTGCGCCAGGTCAATGTCCGCGCGTGTAGACCCTGCACTCAGTGGCTCCAGTAGACAATGGACTGCCCGTTCAGGCGATCGCAATTGAACGCCAGCTCACGTCTCCACCAGCGAGCACACACACACATCTGCTCAGATGTCGAGAGGGAATGGGGCGCTCTCCCAATCACCTGGCGCACACGGAGAAGCGCGACAGCACCAGCGTGGCGCCAAAACAGCTGGCGGGGCTGTCACCTGTCTGTGATTTCCGGGCCAGTGCCAACCCTCGGCGGCCTCAGCTCCCCAGTCGCAGCTCCACAGCCAGGATGAAGCCACAGCAACCGCCAGGAGCGGCAGAACGCGATCTCGCTCCGTGTGATCAACGTTTCGCATTGTGGCGGCAGTGTCTGCCCACGTGCGTGCGCGTAGATGCACTGGAATTGCGTCGTGCCACAGGGACATATGGTCCGAGGCCCGATGCACGCAAGCGAAAGCACTCAACGTTTGGTCACTGCCAGCAGCGCTTCGAAGCTCTGCAACAACAGCAACCACGTGAAAAACGATGCATGCTTGGTTGTGCTCCTGCTTCGACTGTTGATGGCTGATGATGGGTGTCCGCATTCTTTCATCATCGCTCGCAGCCACAACAGGCCACACCAATGCCTGCCGCACGTCTTGTTTGATGCTTCTGTGCTGTTGTGCTTCACGAATGACGATGTGTGCCTCACAACCTGATCATGCTTCAATGCATTGCACGCAGTAACAAACAAGAAATCCATTCTCGCTCCAGGTGATCGAGACCGCCTTCAAGGTGACCAAACGGACGCTGAACAAAGGCACACCGACTTGTTCTTCATCAAGCAAAGCAGTTGGGTCACTTCGTGCACATCAATGCCGATAACAAAGTTGCGCACGACGTGCACATGGCCTTGACAGCGCATTGTGGCACCGAGCAAATCTCATACGGAACCCGCTGCGTTCAGAGAGCTGTTGGAGACCAAAAAGTGTGACTTGTGCCATAAAGAAATCGGAACAACAGGTGACTAGCGTCGCTGCTGTTGCTCCTTTTCTCTTCATACTATAATGCATGCTCCAACACCACCACAAGTTGCTTTATCCATACAATACCGTCATTGTCGCGACGCTCGCTGACGCAGTATACGGCGCTGCTTGCGCGTGAGAATTCGCTGTGTATCGGGACTCAGCACTTCCTGCGCGATCTTCTGCTTGGCTTGCGTCACTCGCAGCCCTGCGAGCTCTTCGCGTCGCAGCTCCGCTTCTTTCTTGAGTGTGTTCTGTCGGATAGCCAGGAGACCCCGGCGTTCAAGGTCCTCCCGAAGCGCCTGGGCATGCAGCAAGCGATAGCGTCGCTGCTCTTCTTCCAACCGTCGTCGCTCTTGCTCTGCTGCCAGCGCCAACTCCTTCTGTCGTTCCAGAGCCTGTTGGCGCATCTGCTCGCGTCGAGTATTTTCTTCCTGGACTTGCATCGTGTACGTGCGCTGTCGCCGCCGCAACTCCTCCCTAGACAACGCTGCGGCGGCCTTTGGTTGTGGCGGTGCCCTTGGCGTCACCTTCTTTCCCCGCGGAGACATCAACAAACGATCGCTGTCCACGGGCTTGGGCGATGGTGTGGCTCTCTCGTCATCGTCTGACTGCTCTCCGTCCTCGTCGCCATCGAGTCCGTCGCTGGCAGCTCCTGTGTCGTCGTCTCCCTCTCGATCTACCTCAATCGATGACTGTGTATCCACTTGCTGCTCATCTTCGACTGTTAGCGTGATCGTCGGGTACTCAGCCGGGATCAGTCGGCGCCAGAAGCGAACAGTGCTGACCAGCAAGACGACCTGGCGGAACATCAGGCCAATGCGCCGGCGCATGAATTTCTTCCGATACAGCGCGTTGATGAGGTCGTTCTCGGTGTCTGCGACCCCCATGGCCTTGCGCCACTGCTGCTCGATCATCATGTGGTGATTGACGCGGTTGAGCAGCTCGGTGTGCGTAAGTTCCTGGTGAGCCTTGATGTTGCGCAAACCGCGGAGCACCTTGCGGGAGATGAGTCGAAGCTGCGTCAGACGCTTCTGCCGTCGCCGTCTCATGGCCTTGTAAGCTCGTTGGATGCGGAGCGCGGCCTGCGCAGCCACGGCTTGGCGGAACACTTTGCGCCCCCGGTGGCCTCGAAACGCTCGCTGGATGTGGTTGGCCATGCAGTTGAAGAACAGGTAGAACCGCAAAGAAATCGCTTCCTGCTCCAGCTGCATGTGCAACACCATAGCGTTTACCTCTTCTAGCTCCTGGTTGAATATCATACGCGATCGGTCAAAGCGGACAAAGCCGTCGCGAATCTTGTCCTGTGCACACAAGAACAAGGCGTTGATGCGATTTACGACGCAGACCGACTGATTGGATGCATGACACGTACGCGCACTTCGTATAGCTCCTCAATCGATTTCTGCAGCGGCGTCTTGAGTCCGTCTTCTGGCTGCTCCCGTGATTGTTCAAAGCGCTTTGGCTGCTTGCGTCTCGGCGAGTTCTGATATTGCGCTCGCACGGTGTTGAACGGCGGCAGCGATGCGATCGACCGAAGCGACGTGGACGACGCATACGTGCCACCACCACCAGCGCGTCGCTGTGGACTCGCATTATGCTGTGTTGGAAGCACTAGAAGCGGTAATTCGACGCTTCTTGACACCGCCAAGGTCTGCTCTTTCATCGTGCTACGTTGGTTGTCTGCTGACTGTGTGCGTTGCTTGCTTGTGGCTCGTAACGCCTGAAGCCACTGACCATATTCCTGTCAAGGCTAGTTCCAAGTTGAGATTTCAGACTTTTTTTAGATATTCCACGCTACATCGAGTTGGAACTCTTAAAATCATGGGCGCACTGCCCTTATAGTAACTAAACAACGAGCTGCAAGTTGGTAACAAGGTGGTAGATGGACAGACCGATGAACGACGCGATCATGATCCATCCAGCCGACGCATTGTAGCCGCCAAACGATCGACGCTGCTGGGCGTCCATTTTCTGGTCAGGCAGCCAGTAGATCGGGATCAGACACAGCAAATGGATCGCGACATAGATCGCAGCAGAAGACAACACGCGAACGCGCGTCTTGGGGGTATCGGCCTCCACTTCCGAGCGCGTCACCGTCTGACCACATAAGCTGGTGAGCGTGTACGACAGTGTGAGCGTCACCGCCGTGATGAGAGACTGGAACGACAGGATGAGCCCCGTCGTAGCGCCTTCTTCGCCAATCTTGGCGATTTCGGTTGAGCAAATGATCGGAAACAGCTTCATCCAGCCCCTGGACACGTACGCCACGCTGTTGAAGATCACGTGGGCAACGGGGCTCCGGATGATCGCCAGGATGGTCGATGTGTCCAAGAAACCGAAGCTACCGATGTACAACAGCGAGCCATAGACAGCCAGCTTACGCCAGCTGTAGTTCATCAAGAACAAGCGCCAGATGACCAATCCGAAAAGCAGGAACACGTCTTGCAGCGCTTGTGACGTCAGTCGGGTTTTAGACGTGACGTTCGACCACTGCTCGACAGCTAAACGCACGTTCCAGTTGTACAGACCGATGAACAAGCCATGGCCGCACAGGAACAGAACGATACGCCACACAACGTTCTGTGTCGCGAGCTGCCAKATCTCGCCGRGTACCTTGCGGRTGKCYTTRCGAYYWGCRACGCGCTCTTCTTTGACTGCCAACACGAGGAACGGTAGCGGCACGAGACAGCCGATGGCAACGATGAACGAAGCCTGACCAAGTGTGAGCGTCGCTCGAAGCCATTGCGTGGATGTCGGCTTGAAGAGCTGTGTGATGATGGKCTGGGTGAAGCAATCGCCAACGTAATACATCGCAAGGTACATGGCTTGAAGGTGACCACGCATGTAGACCGGCTCACGCTGCGCAAACTCGACCGTGAGGACAAGCGACATGGTCCACGCGATCTCCATGCCACAGCAGGCGAAGAAACTGAGCGCGAGGATGGATTTGCCGTGCGTGGCAGAGCGAGGCTGAACCCCTGGTTGTTCGGTCGTGTTGTACGAATCTTGGCGATCCCTGAAGACGTCAATGGGCGCCGGCGTCCGCATGGCGACGCACGAGATCGCGATGCACATGGCGGCCATGAGTCCCCAGCCGATGATGATGTAGGGCTTACGGCGGCAGCCCTTAATCGGCAACGCATCGGACACGAGACCGAAGACAATAGCGAGAGCGCTGGGCCAGTCCATGAGTCGCTTGGCTGCGCTGAACTGGGCCGGGCTGTACATACTCAGGTACGCGACAAGCATCGAGCGGAACGCATAGCGGAAGAAGGTCCGTACGAAGCCACTGGAGAAGGCGTTGACGAGCAGACCGAAATGTGAGCGACTGAGCAACTTGACAGCAGGCAGGTCACTGCGGAGACTACCAAAGGACTGGTAGTGGAAGAACACGTTTCCAGCCACGAACGGGCCGTTGGTACTGGGTGTTGGCGCATTCGGTCCTGGCTTGGTGGGGTTGTGAAACGCATCGACCTTGTCAGTGGCAGCGATCGTGATGGTGTCTCGAAAGTCGGCAAAGTCCGTGCGCGACGCATGACTTGTTGGCGTGAGCCAGCTCGTGCTGTTGGAGCGGGTGGCGTCCGTCGTGGCCATTGCGTCCTGGCCCCCAACTCTTTGCTGGTCTCAGTGAACCGAGAACTGAGCAAGTGGTCATCGCGATTGCCCAGCGCATGCCACTCATCATCCATCGAGGCGTCAAGACGACGTCGAGGATGAGCACGAGAACGTAACGAGAGCCCGAGCGCGACATGGCCGCGCCACCAGTGAGCGCCAGACAACCGCGCAAACAAGCACCCACCGGTCCACCAGCGTGCCAGCTGGGCGTGGGATGTCTCTCGTCAGCGACGTGATCCCAAGCCCAAAACGTGGCATTTGTGGCATTTCAATGTGTTCCCAAAGATGATGAATTCCCACAAACTGAGCGTGAAATGTGGAAGTTTACGAGAAGGCTGCCTCAATCAGCACCGAGTCGGCCTTTCTCGCCCCAAGTGGCTGCGAGTGGATGGGGCATGGAGTTGACGTGATGCGTTGCATTGCCGGCGCAGATGCGAGCTGCAATCTGTGTGCAATGGTGCCATGAGGCGTTTGAGCTTGTTGACGGCAACGGCAACGCATTCTTGAAGGCGACACGGAGACAGTCTCGCGGGGCAGTTGCTCGCAAATGAGCATCCATTTCGGAACCGAGATCTGCTCCATGCGAACATGCTCGCAACCGAGACAACGCCACATCCGTGACGGCTTTGCTATGTGAGTGGGTCTGGCTGGGCGTGGGTGTGCTGCTCTCAAGCAGGCAGCCACCGACATGGCCCAGTGAATGGACTGCGCTCCCAGCCAAAGAAACGACAGAGTTTGCGCTGTCTTTCGACGAGCAGGAGCCATGTCCTTTCGTAACCGTTCTCACAACAAACAGTTCCCGCTTGATGATGCCCAGATGACCAGCTCTGGAGATCGTGTGCGTCTGCCTTGGCCACTGTGGTGGATTCGCACGCCTCACACATCCAGCCAGCGCAGCTCGCAGGTACCATCTGTTTGTGTGTTTCACAACATGTGATTGAGTTGAAGCTGTCTTTGTTCTTGCCTTGACTGCTTGCTAGCGCCTGTACATCGTGCCGCCAATAGTCACGGCCCCGCGAAGCTCTGTTGACCCCGCGACGCTGTCGGTGGTGAGCAAGGGCTGATGATCAGGGTTACAGCAGCGCTGGCGCTGGCAGTTGCGTGTTGGCTAAGCTTGCACTCAGCCTGTGTGGTCGCGGCTGACATCGCGCAGGACAGAACTGCATGGCGTCGGGTACGCAGTCGCGATCGAGGCAATGACTCCGATTTTTGAGGTCGGCTTCTCTGACAGCGAAGAAGCCGCGCTAAGGGAGCAGCAGGGCCAGGACCTGTCGATGGTCTCCACGATGCTCAACGGAAGATTGTTGAGCCGACTTCATAGACAGGACAGCTGCTGCATGAGTCTTCCGTCACCATCTGTTCTGGAAACTCGTTCGACGTAGTTCTAGAACTCGCGA
>NSDO01000661.1:10642-26499 GCA_002286825.1 Lagenidium giganteum | reverse complement strand
TGCTGCGGCTGCTGCTTCCGAGACAACGGGACCACCTTCAAACGGATTGACGTCTTCGGCAGCTTTAATCGTGTCCTCTCCGTAGTACGCATTGGTGAAACCATCAACAGCCATTTGACGCAGCTCGTCGTTCTTGAGCTCTTCGTGGAGGCCTGCCAATGCCTCAGAGATCGCGTCCATTTCGTCGTCGTCATTGTCGTCTGCCTCATCGTTTTCGACGACCAAGACTTCGTCGCAAGCGATGTCTTCGAATTCGTCTTCACCATCGCTGACGTCGGAGTCAAGAAACCCATCGCTTTTCTTCTCTGCGGTTCTTGTTCCCCTCGAGCGTGAGCGTTGGGTTGAGCGGGACGAGGATTCTTCGTTTGCGCTTGATCCTGCTCGCATCGTCCTGGTTTCATCTTCGGGTCCGACGTCGCCGTCGGCCGGCGCAGGACTTGGCACTGGTTCTCCGTCCATCGAAAACCAGTCATCCTCCGGTACCACGTCTTCGCCACTGGTGTTTCCTTTGTCGTGTGCCGGCGCGGGACAGGTGCTTTCATTCAGCTCTTCGGCGGACGCATCCGCGACCGTGTTTCCGTTGTCGTTCGCTCGCGCGGGACTGGTGCTTTCGGTCAGCTCTTCGGCGGACGCATCAGCGACCGGGCATGGTGCCCGTGATGTCGTCTCGCGAGCTTGTTGCGCCAGGAACTCGTCGATCTTCGACTAGCAGTTCGTGAGATTGGAAGGGCTCCCACGTCAGCTCATCATAGCCCTCCCACTTCACTTGGTACTTGGTGCAGTGGCGCTTCCTTCCTTGCTTCACTCTCTTCACGCCAACAATACGCTCAACGACATACTCTTCGGTCATGTTTGCTTCGTGGCTTGTTGCGTCCTTCCTGCGGGGTAACGGAATTGGAATTGACTGGCCGTGTTCCCACAACAATGGCGCCAAGTGCATTGCAAGCACTCCCGTTATTTCTTGACAACTGCTCCAGCCACGAATTAGTGATCACCGACCAAGCAATTCGTGATTAGACTTAGCCAATCAGAGAGCTCATCTCACTTAGCATTGCGAATCGTGGTTAGGCTTCAAGCCATCAGATACGAATTTGATTGGCCGACCCGCAGTAAGGTTAATTCCGAGGCTCCCATAGTAGCTATAGAAAATGCGTATCGTGGAAAATCGGCGATAAGCTCGGCGCTGGGTGAAGGAAAGCCGCGGTTTGATCGAACAGAGGACAGGCGCAGTGGGTTAAAGCCGCGGGACGTGGGTCAGTCATCATGGATGACGTGGACAAAGACCTGCGCCTCACATATCCAAACCCAGATGGGGCTGCGACGTGTGTCGGCCTGGGTTAGCGCCGATCATGGAGAACGAGAAGCGCATGAAGGCACGAAGGGTGGCATAAGCGTCGAGCGGCGGGGACTGCGCACGTTACAGGCATCCGTATGAAGCGTGCTGTGGCCCGTTGGAAGCGCACTGGTGAGTGCTATCGCCTACTCCTACTTGGATGGATGTGTGTGGATGGAAACTATGGTTGCTACATCAAGATTTGTGCAGTCGTACTGCGAGCATATGCCTGAAAGATGAAGCTCAGGCTGTGTTGGAGATCAAGCGAATCAGTACGGCGATAAACAACGAATTCACGAAGCTATTTATCGAGCCAAACTGTGTGCTTCCTCCGGGCTGTGATTTATCGCGTGAATCCTCTCCGTTTGTCGCTGCCAAGTCACTGCGCTGGTTGATGGAACTGCTCTTGTGCTCAGTGGATGCTCCGGCACGACGCAATGGGCAAGCACGCAAGCAATTAGGTTGCTCGCATTCACATTGAACCGACTGTCTCCGAGGTGAACCATTGCTGATGAACGGAGCTACTATGAGTGGATTGAGGTCACCGCGAATGGGAACAGAATGAATTCGGCGTGTGAGCGCACGGAAGCGACTTGCTTCAATGCGCCGATTGCATATTTGAATGGGAATGATTGACGACAGATCGGTATGAATCAAGTCAATCTGCCTGAACAAGAGTTGGTCGCGCCCAGCGGCGCTGGTTGCAATCAACTAGGGTGGTCTGTGGCAGAAGAAAATCAGAAGAGCAAATCGCACAGCCTCAGGTAGGATTGTTGGTGGATCGACCACGGGTGAAAGAGAGTGTTTGGCCGTTGTGACTGATTCAACCCGTGGTCTCATGATTCATCCTGCGAATGATCCGACTCATCGCAGATGATTGATGTTGTTGCTGGCGATTTGTATGAAGAACTCAAGTCGTTGCGCGAACGTGGTGTGTACCGCGCAGCCAAGTTGCCGCATGGTCAGCGTGCCGTCGGTGCCAAGTGGGTGTTCAAGATCAAGCGCAAATGCGATGGCAACATCGATCGATACAAGGCACGACTCGTCGCCAAGGGGTTCTCGCAGAAGTACCAGCTGCACTACGACGAGACATTCGCGCCAGTGGTCCAGTACGTCACACTGCGCATGGTGGTGGCACTAGCCAAGGTGTTGGGCTGGCGCGTCCAGCTACTTGACGTGAAAACAGCGTTCCTGTACGGCAAGCTCAAGGAAGTATTGTTCATGGTCATCCCAGAGGACATGGAGCTCGAAGGTGACTTGGACTGTTTGCAACTGCTGCGCTCGCTGTACGGGCTCAAACAAGCGTCGCGCTTGTGGAACGAACGAGCCGTTCGACGAGTTCGTGCAGTCGATCGGCTTTCATGTGTCCAGTTACGACCCGTGCCTTTACACCATGACCACCGACGGCAAGTGCGCTGTGCTGGTGGCGTATGTCGACGATATGTTGGTGACTGGCACGTGCACGGACATGGTAAACCAAGTGTAGCAGCAACTCAAGTGGCGCTTCGAGATGAGCGACGCCGGCGACTGCAAGTTCGTGTTGGGCATCGCGGTCGTACACGATGACTCGGGACGGCAGTGTCACCTTGTGCCAGCGTCGGTATGTGCAAGACATCCTGCAGCGGTTTGGCATGCAAGATTGCAAGCCCGCAGGGAGTCCAGTCGACGCAAGGTCATGTACCAGGGTCAGCAGAAGGCGGGCCGCATCTACGTGAAGCGTCGCATGTTCAGCCCGGAGATGGCCGAAGGCGACAATGTGCTGTAGCACTGCAACGAAGTGCTGGGCATTCACGCTCAACTCGCGAGTATTGGAGCGAAGATGGAAGACGAAGACATAGCAATCTGTCTGTTGTGAAGCCTGCCAAAAGGCTTCGAACACGTGGTGCTGCACAGGGAAATGAGCAGCACGGAGCTGAAGACGTCAGACGTGATCAAGGCGCTTACCAACGAGCATGTGAAGCGCACCGCCGATAAGGCATCCAACAAGTCCGCGGACGATGGCTAGGCATTCAATACGCAGACGGAAACGAGAACGTGCCACGTGTGTGGCAAGGTGGGCCACTTAGCTGCCAAGTGCTAGCTAGCAGAAGACTGACTGGTCAGCGACAACATCAAGGTGGGCAGCGCAGTGCCAACAACACCAACCTGGAAGACGACTTTGATGCACTCGCGTTCGCAACATCGTTTGAGTGCAGCAAGGGTGCTGCGGGTACCAGCAACGACGGGCGTTGGGCCATCGACAGTGGTGCCACGCATCACATCTGCAACGACACCTCGGTGGGATGAGCTCGCCGTCGATCGGAGTGATCGACTGGACACGCTATGGTCATCTCTCTGAGGACCAGCGTGGCGGACCAAGTTCGCGCAACTGCACGAAGCCAACCATGGCACGCTGACGGTGGCCAACGGTGCGCATGCCAACATTTGCGGTGTCGGTACGGTGCACGAGACCTTGGTGCTACCACGTGGCAAGACACGTGACTTGGCCATCAACAACGTGTTGTATGTGCCAAGTGTCGGCAAGAACCTGCTGTCGATCCCACAGATCAACAACCAGAACCCGTTCAAGGTTGTGTTCGATGACTCGGGTATGATCATCGTCGACAAGTCGAAGCAGTCCACGGTGGCAGTGGCCGACTACGACGCCGGTCTATACTGGCTGCGGGTGGCACCAAGTGTGAATGCAGCAATTATGACACGAGGTGGTGACACGGTCCACGCTCGTTTGGGTCACGCGTCCAGTGGCATGATCGACAAGATGGTCAAGCACAACATGGTGGTTGGCATGATCAGTGGTGGTGGTGGCATAGAAGCATCGTGCAAGGGGTGCCAACAAGGCAAGATGGTGCAGAAGCCGTTCAAGTCGAGCACTACACCAGGTGTCAAGTACAAGGCTTTCGAGTTGTTGCACTTCGACATCTGCGGCCCCATGGAGCAACTGAGCTTAGGTGGCAGCAAGTACCTGCTGCTGGTGGTCGACGAGTTCAGCGGGTGCATGAAGGGATTATGCCTGCGCAACAAGTCCGACAGCGCACAGCACTTGATGCGCTACATCAACACCGTCGAGCGGCAGTTCAAGGCCCAAGTCAAGTAAGTGTTCGCCACGGCGCAACGTCCGACAGCGAACAGCACTTGATGCGCTACATCAACACCGTCGAGCGGCAGTTCAAGGCCAAGGTCAAATGTGTTCACCACGATGGTGCAAAGGAATTTGCAACGCATGAACTCGATAAGTTCTATGGGTCCAACCAAGGGCATTCAGCAACAAGTCACTGTGCCGTATGCACACCAGACCGACGGCACTGCGGAACGGGCCATCCGCACTATCGTCACCATCGGGCGTTGTCTGTTGCACCATACGTCGCTGGACAAGTCGTTTTGGGCCGAAGACGCACAGACGGCCATCTACATCAAGAATCGATTGCCATCACCCACGTGCCAAACCCAGTGTCCAACACATGGGTGTGTTTGAGTGCCTGGCGTACGTGTTGACACCCAGGGAGAAGCGTCTCAAGTGGGATCCAAAGGCACGTGGATGTGTCTTCGTTGGGTACGAAGAGCGTCCAAAGCGTATCGTCTCTATGACATCGAGGGGGAATGCCCTTGGACCCATAAAACTTGTCGAGTGCATGCGTTGCAAATTCCTTTGCACCATCGTGGCGAACACGTNTCGAGGGGGAATGCCCTTGGACCCATAAAACTTGTCGAGTGCATGCGTTGCAAATTCCTTTGCACCATCGTGGCGAACACGTTCAACCGACGGCGACGCATGAACTGCGAGCACTTTGTCTGTGCCGCGTCTCGGCTCTTGTCTGGCGTACGTGTTGACACCCAGGGAGAAGCGTCTCAAGTGGGATCCAAAGGCACGTGAGTGTGTCTTCGGTGGGTACGAAGAGTCGTCCAACGCGTATCGTCTCTATGCCATCCAGGGGGGCAAAGTGGTCATCAATCGCGATGTCAAGTTCGACGAAACGGTCATGGGTAGCCGACGCTTCGACATTGTCACGGAAGACATCACCGACGCCATTCACCACATGAACATTGACCCCAGTTACTATATGATGTTGGGTTCTGCCAGCGACCATCGCACCAGTGGTCAAGCGCCGGAGACACCACTGTTGTTGCAAGGCGATGAAGTCATGAGCGCTACCAACAAGCGCAAGCGTTCTGATCCGCATGATGACCGCGAAGTGATCGACCAAGACGAGGAAGTCAAGTGCGATGATGGTGACACCTCGTCGTCAGAACCGACTCGTCGATCCAGTCGTACGCGCATGGAGCCCATCGAGTGGTGGAAGGTAAGTGCCAATGCTGTCGAAGTCGCTGACGCCGCAGAGCCTGTTAATCAAGCAAGTATGAAACCAGCATTGGCGGGGTTTGGAATGCTTCCCATCAATATTTGATGCATTCACGAGCTTGAATTTGAATGTGCTTTGGAATGCCGCATGCAATGTTGTAGGTTTCGTGGGATTGAAAGCAAAATATTATCTTTGCGTGGATATGGTCTTGCAAGCACTGATAAGGTATATGTGCAGTGCAGGAAGGAACAGAGGTTGCTTGCAGGAGTGCTTGTGCGGTTGGAGGGAAAACCAAAAGTGAGATTGACTTGGCCGCGGCCACGCAAGTGGCCTGTGCACTAACCGACACTTGTCGTTATCCTATTGGCTAATCCTACAACAGCTGTTCCGGATCTAACCCAATCAAAACGCGCAAACCCTGTGACACGTGTGACACACACCTCTGTCACAGAGGGAGTCGCATCTGGCACATTGCTGGCACACGCTCGCCAGATGGTGCACACTGGCGCAAGGCCATTCGCGAAGAACGCAAGTCGGTGCGCGAACGTGGTGTGTACCGTGCGGCCAAGTTGCCGCATGGTCAGCGTGCCATCGGTGCCAAGTGGGTGTTCAAGAGCAAGCGCAAATGCGATTGGCAGCATCGATCGATACAAGGCACGACTCGTCGCCAAGGGGTTCTCGCAGAAGTACCAGCTGCACTACGACGAGACATTCGCGCCAGTGGTCCAGTACGTCACACTGCGCATGGTGGTGGCACTAGCCAAGGTGTTGGGCTGGCGCGTCCAGCTACTTGACGTGAAAACAGCGTTCCTGTACGGCAAGCTCAAGGAAGTATTGTTCATGGTCATCCCAGAGGACATGGAGCTCGAAGGTGACTTGGACTGTTTGCAACTGCTGCGCTCGCTGTACGGGCTCAAACAAGCGTCGCGCTTGTGGAACGAACGAGCCGTTCGACGAGTTCGTGCAGTCGATCGGCTTTCATGTGTCCAGTTACGACCCGTGCCTTTACACCATGACCACCGACGGCAAGTGCGCTGTGCTGGTGGCGTATGTCGACGATATGTTGGTGACTGGCACGTGCACGGACATGGTAAACCAAGTGTAGCAGCAACTCAAGTGGCGCTTCGAGATGAGCGACGCCGGCGACTGCAAGTTCGTGTTGGGCATCGCGGTCGTACACGATGACTCGGGACGGCAGTGTCACCTTGTGCCAGCGTCGGTATGTGCAAGACATCCTGCAGCGGTTTGGCATGCAAGATTGCAAGCCAGCAGGGAGTCCAGTCGACATCAGCACCAAGTGTGCCCAGTGACGACAATAGTGTGCCAGTGGCAGCACCGTATCGCGAAGTCGTCGGTGCACTCATGCACTTGATGTGTGCGACCCGTCCAGACATCGCGTTCGCCGCGGGCATGGTGGCTCGGTTCATGGAGTGTCCGAGTCAAGAGCACTGGGTCGCCGTCAAGCGCATCTTGCGATACCTGCAAGGCACTCAGTCACATCGGTTGCGCTACACGTCTGATGATCAAGTCGCCTTCGACGAGTACTCGGATGCTGACTGGGCCGGCGACACTTCCGACCGCAAGTCCACGTCAGGATACGTGTTCAAGTTGGCCGGTGCTCCCATCAGTTGGGGCAGCAAGAAGCAGACCAGTGTGTCGCTGTCGACGAGTGAAGCCGAGTACGTCGCACTGTGTGTGTGTCACACGTGTCACAGGGTTTGCGCGTTTTGATTGGGTTAGATCCGGAACAGCTGTTGTAGGATTAGCCAATAGGATAACGACAAGTGTCGGTTAGTGCACAGGCCACTTGCGTGGCCGCGGCCAAGTCAATCTCACTTTTGGTTTTCCCTCCAACCGCACAAGCACTCCTGCAAGCAACCTCTGTTCCTTCCTGCACTGCACATATACCTTATCAGTGCTTGCAAGACCATATCCACGCAAAGATAATATTTTGCTTTCAATCCCACGAAACCTACAACATTGCATGCGGCATTCCAAAGCACATTCAAATTCAAGCTCGTGAATGCATCAAATATTGATGGGAAGCATTCCAAACCCCGACAATGCTGGTTGCATACTTCCTTGATCTGTCCAAGCAGCCTGTTGACTTTGCACCGGGAGATTACCGTGCTGCAGCAGCTAATACCATCAGTTCGCTGATGCGCCATGACGGGTTAAGCCATAACATCGCTGAAGAACAAGTATTTCGATTCATCCGTGAGAAGGAGGCGTAGAGCAAGTCTGAGATTCATTCAGCAAGACCCAGTCAACTAATTGGTGGACCGTTTGCGATGGGGTTTGGAGCTACGCAGGCTGGCGATGGTCTTTAGCTTTCCGACATCTTCCGCTGCCAGCGAACGGACTTGGAGTGTCAATGACTTCATACACACAAAAAACGAAATCGCTTGGTTAAGCAGTGGGTAATGAAGCTAGCATTCGTACTCAAACGCAGGAGAGAAAACGACACGTCATGCACCCTCTTGGGGCAACAAGAGCTGTCGTTAAGGAAATACGATACCTCAAGCGACGAAGATTATGACAGTGACGTTTTAATATACTCTCATACTCTCATATATGAATGTCTTACGCTGTTGTCCTCCTGCAGCCTTTTCTGATGAACGGTCATCAATGACCTCGGATACCATGATATCAGGCCATTACGTACCTCGAAGGCACCCTCGTACAGCGCAGCAGCTTCTTCCGCAATACATTCCCGTCAATGAAATGGATTCTGCAC
Organism: Lagenidium giganteum; assembly: GCA_002286825.1. Lineage (NCBI taxonomy): Eukaryota > Oomycota > Peronosporomycetes > Pythiales > Pythiaceae > Lagenidium > Lagenidium giganteum. Next base: position 18,131 of record NSDO01000661.1, on the reverse strand, counting down.
GTATGCCACCAAGGACACCAACTCCTCTAGTGCGTCGCCAAGCGGCCCAGCATATTGTCCAACCGTGCCCGGCGCTGGTAGAATAGAGTGCGCGCGAGATTCAATGGCTTCAGGGCAGGACGCTGCTGCGCTAGCGCACAAGATTGCACGCGTGGCACCGACCGACATATTCTACGCGTTCGCCGAATCCGCCGAATCACTTTGTCCACCATCGCACTCGTCGCCGGCTCGCTCGTCACCACGGCCTCGCTTGTCGCCGGCACGCCACAAGGGTCTCAACAACGAGCGCTACCTGGAGAAAAAAACCACACTCGATGCCTTCCTCAAGTACCGCGAGTCGGAGGCGTTCTGCACCGCCGTCAACCTTGGACTCGTCAACAAGGAAGACCGCGACAGCGACCGACCGAAGACCAGCTCTAGCGCATCCACATGGCGTCGGAGCTCTGCGACAAGATGAGCAAGCTGTATCCGGAGGTCGAGTTCTTGGTCAACGGGCCCTTCGCACTCAAGAATGTGGACGAGGTCAGTGAGTACGTCGGTCCGTCCGCGCCCGACGCCCAAACGCAGAGCATGTTGCTGGGCGCTCGCCCTGCCAGCGACGACGACAATGACAGCAGCCGCCGCCTGCGACAACAGGGCGGTAACTGGCAGCAATGGGATGTCGCTGGCAAGGTGTATCCAAACATTGACTTCCACAGCTTCGACAACGCACGTCAGCGCTGCCCGAACCAATGGCAGTGACACCAACACCATGTCCAGAACCAAACGCGCCAGACGCTGATCCACTGATACCGCCATTCAGCTGTCCAAACGCAGATCTTCAGCAACGTCCGATCGCGCTGACACTTGGTGGGCACTCGGCTGTTGCCGCGGCATCACTTGTGGACACGCCACCGACCACAAACCACGACCAGTATCTTCACAAGACACAACGATCTCGCTAACTCGCCAGCGCCGTTCGGCACAAGGACATCGACGGCTGCAACCACAAAACTGCAAAACCATGAAAATCAATGTTGTCGACACGTTGGGCTTGCGTTGGCTTCAACACTTTACTTTCTCGTCACCACGTATTCACGGGACGCTCCATACGAGGCGTCACCTGTGAACAACGACCACACCAAGACGCGAGGCATGCTTACATCCCAGTCTCCATCGTTGTGCACAATCCACCAGGGTACCACAGCGCCTCCCCTTACCACACCTCCCGCAACCACTTTCTCCACCATGAAGCTCCACGCGAAGTTTCACCTAAGCTTTTTTTGTATTTGTTACATTTCAATGGCCGATTTCATTTAACTGAACTTGATTTTGCATTTCAAGTGCGTTGAATACAGTATTTAACAAGTATTGAACAGTGAAGAACCAACACTACAAACAATGTCTTACGAGATCCTTCCACTACCAAGAGCGAGGGCTTTTACCTGCTCTGTTGACCAGCCTGGGGCGATGCACCTTCTATAGTGATCTCGGTACAGTAGCTTTCGCCGGCGTCCTCGCACTGGGAGGCCCAAATTTTCTGAGCCCCCGTGCCCGGCGTCAGGTGTTTCGGCTTGCTTGCAAACAAGGAATGAGCTCTGCCAAGATCAAGAGCACGATAAATCGAGCGCTGAGAAACACGGAAATTGCGAAGTATGTCAAGCGCAAGGCCGCTCCCGCGCTGACGTCTGATCACAAACAGCGCCGTGTATCGTTCGCACAGGAAAAAGCGATCTCCTTCTTTGATTGGAAACATGTATTGTTTTCAGATGATAAGAAGTTTAATCTGGATGGTCCAGATGGATGCCAGTTCTACTGGCACGACTCGAGACTGCCACCCGAGCTTTTCTCAAAACGGGTGGCAGGTGGTGGCTCGGTCATAGTGTGGGCCGTCATGAGCGCGCACGGGACAAGCGAAATCAAGATTCTCGAAGGTCGACAGAATGCGGACAAGTACATTACAACTCTTAGCACCTACTTGTCGCCCTTCATCGAGATTGTGCCGGGAAGATGGCATTGTCCGGCCGATTTTTCAGCAAGATGGAGCCAGTTTCCACCGCGCTCACGTTGTGAAAGCCTGGCTTGAAGTCAAAAACATCTCAACGATGTCCTGGTCTGCTAAAAGCCCTGATTTAAGCCCGATTGAGAATCTATGGGCTGACTAGTGCTGTCAGTCTATGCAAATGGACGCCAGTTCGAGACGGTGGAGGAATTGCGAGCACATGTCCTGCTTTCGTGGGCAGAAGGCAAGTTAGAGCGCCTACGGAGTCTTATGGACGACATGCCAACAAGAATGGCGCTTGTTTTGCGTTCTGCGGGCGCCAAAATCAACCGATAATTCGGCTCGTTCATAGTTCTACATCGCCGCTTTTCTAGCGCAGGGACCTTTATGGCCATAACTTCTCCTTAAGGCAATAATTTTTCATCGGGTTTGTGGGAGCTACTTCGGCTCGCTGTGCTTGACGTTAAGGTGCACACGCGATATAGTTATGATTTTCTAAAACTGACTTCATCTAAACTAAAACCAAGGAATGTACATGTATGAATTGGAAATTGTTTCTTTGCACTCCATGCAAGAAACACATACCGTTGTGGCAAGGCGGTGAAGCAGCCAGCATCTGCAGAGTGCGTCGGCACTGTCAAGGAGAAGCTGTTGCTGCCGAATGGAAGACTCCTGGCCATCAACAACGTGTTGTATGTGCCAAGTGTTGGGAAGAAGCTGCTCTCGATCCCGCAGAAGGTGGGGTTTGACGACTCGGGCATGTGTTTACGCAAAGATGCACACACCAATGACCAGTTTCAATACGCACGGACCTGTCGTATTGTACCAGCGCAAGCACTAGACGCGGTGACTGGAACCAGATAGGTCCGTGCGGATTGAAACAGGTCATTGGTATGTGTATATTTGTGTATACACTACCTGTGGATCCGTCCATAGAGTCCTGAGTTTATCCCTGATCTAGTGATTGAGTCCCCGGAGTGGCATTCAAGGACCTCCAATTCCCCAATAATATCTGGTTCTTGTCACCGTGTGCAGTGCTTGCGCTGTTACAATACGACAGATACTTCTGGATTGAGAAGTATCCATGCCTGCTCAACGATCACATTGTCAAGTTTAGGCCACCTGATGCAGTGACAAAAGTCGTCAACGATGAAGAGTTCAACTACAACTTTGTTGTTTCATTGATCCGAGTGAGTTCATGCGAGATGAGAATGTGGTGGAAAGAATGCGCGATGAATGGGGCTTGCGCGAGAAGCCAGAATTAAACACAACAAATCACCGCAGATAGTCGTGAAGATGACCAAAGAGCTGTGCGGACTTACACCGTGCGTGTGTTGCTCTCATCACTGATGTTGCGCGTGTTCATACCGATTTTGATGTCACAGGAAGTGCTTAGCGCAGATGGAGACGTTTAACGAGCAAAATGGCCGCATTTGCGGGGCACTTCATGACCTAAACAACGTACAAAGCGCGTCTTGGAAGGCGCTCGCGACACTATTCCATCGTTTTCGTCGTCCAAATCTCTGTCGGAAGTGAGCACAAATGTCATGTTTGCGCTGAGATCAAGTGTGTTTGGCGCGCGATATCTGTTGGAGGCGAACGAACAAGCAATGGAGGAACAAGTTACACGCTCGACAATAATATTGGGTACGTCAGCCGCGACGCATGGCTACACGACTCGGTGATGCTATTTGATGCGCCATATTTGAGACGGCAAACAAATCAAAATGAGCACAGAAGAGAACATTTACAAGCCCATTTCGTGGCAGTTTAGATTTTTCTCGGTTGAAACACCAAAAGTAGAAGCTCAACCTCAAAGCCAGTTTACGTTTGAGGGCCGATTTGTAGACGAAAGCTTTCATGCATTTCTGGTCAACGTCATTATATTCGCTCGAAGAGCCAGCTCCACAGTCAGCACAGACAACGCATCGGACAGAAAAACAATGAAGCACTTCACCGTAGAGCAAGACATCCTCCTGCTTGTCCAAGCCAACGTCGTTCAGCCATGGCGCAAGACAAAGATCGTGGAGTCCTGGGATGAAGTCGCCCAAGAGCTCAGTCAGTCCACCGTGTTCGGCGTGCGAGACCAGCAATCGTGTCGCGCACGCTTCTTCCGACTGGGCAACGACTACCAGCTCGGAAAACGCGCACCACTCAATCATGGCGCGGAAACCGAGCAGAGTTGCTGAACAGATGCAGCTTCTCGACGGCATCATTCACGACATGGACGAGCATAAGGCAACAGTGGAATTGGCTCGAGCTGAGAAACAAGCTGAGAAGCGCCAGCTCGATACTGACTGTCCAATCAGCGTTGATTCAGCTCTTGGAGAGCGGAAAAGCCAGACACCAAAAGAGCGCAGCCCGAAGAAGCAAAAGATTCTTGAGAACTTCATCTATGAGTGTGAGAAAAGAAAGAATGACAGCTCAGACACCAAAGAGGAGAAAATGAGTTTGTGGAAGCGTCAACTAGATATGCAAGAAGCCCACTTGCAACGGCAAAACGACCAATTCAATCTACAAATACAACAGCAATAGCAGCAATACAAGATGATGATGAATCTTGTGCGCCATTTTGCAAGTAATCATATCTAGTCATGGTGGCTCGATACCAAAATACTTGGCTGTTTGTTTGGCAGCCACGAACGCATGTGTGGCAGTTTGTTAGTAGTACCGCAACGATAAAACATCAAGCCAACGGGTTGATTTCTCGCTCTCATATTGCGTGACCAAATCAGATGCGGCCACAGCATCTTGATATCTTTGAAAAGTCATTCAACCACGAGTCGTCGACTGCTCATTATCGAGTTGAGTGCTGCTTGGTACTCATCTCTTTCAGCATCGCGTGGTGCGCAGACGTGCCCACTACACGTGTAACCACCATCGCCGTATATGGCCTTGCCGTTGAACGCAGGGTTCCGTCGTGATTCGCACATCACAGTAGAGTCATGACGGCGTCCGTCCATGGAACCAAACAGCGCAATGCACATACCATCAAGAGTGCACACGGCCAGCCATTGGAGGCAATGTCTCCTTGTATACTCACTGTACTGTAAGGCTTCTCTCTTTGCTGCGCCTGCACGTGGTGTTGGTCGACAAATGTAGTGCTTCGTGCCGTCTACAAAACCAAAGCATCCTTCAATCGATGACCCCTTCCTCGACACTGATGTGCAGTATTTGTCGATGCGCGTCTCAAGCCGCGTCTTGTGAAAGCGCATCATCTGAGCGTGTGTTGTTGCCAGTATCGAGACGGTGTGAGAGTGCGGGGGCGGAGCGATGAAATTCGCTCTGGGGCACAATCCCGCGGCATGGTTCAGCCACTTTTCGGCAGACAATCGCGAGCGCTTCTGTCGAGGACACGATCACTGGTCACCACGTTGTCTCGCAGACGAAACCGATACGCAAAATCGCATGATTGTGGAACCGTTAAGCGCATTTTTGTTCGTGCCTCTGCGTTATCGAGATTGAGCACATGCAATCTTGTTGATGACGTATGCACTGGTGAAGGCCTTGTTCCAATGATGCAGCGCCACACATCAAGCAGAATCAATGTCTCGGCTTGGTCCTCTGAAAATCTTGAGTGCAGAGCTCTGATGGGCATCGACCCCTTGATGCTGAGTATGGGGATTATTTCTTTTTGAAAACTAAGCTTCTCGAAGTGAACGATTGCGAAAAGGTCGTTTGCGTTTTCACTGCTGCTGCTGATTCCATGTGGCGCAAATCATGTGAACGTCAACGCACACGGCGTTACGAAAGTTCTCTAATCCACCAGCTTTGAGGATTTTCTTGCTAGGCTACGCAATCAATCGCTACGATTTTAGCTACAAAATGACGTATCGTTCTCAAACGTTGGGGTCGGGATAGCTGAGCTAGAGCCTCCTAGCTGGTACACCTAGCTCCAACCCCACTAAGTACGATTTTGGTTTGTTTGTTTCAGACATGCCATGGCGAGATCGATCTATAAACGCGCTCAGAATAAGATATTTCGCTGAAGTTGCTGCGAAATGCAAGTTTGAGACGAAAACTCTCAAATTTTATCTGACGGTTCAAATTGCAAAGTAATGTGGACACATCAATTTAATCTTGAGCTGCTTTGGATCGATTTTCGCGTCGAGCTTTCTTTTTGGCCCATGCCTCGTCACTTTGCTGCTGCGTCGGAGCCTGGTAAAAGCGGTAGTCTGCATAGCTCTCAGGGAAGTACTTCCTAATCTTGTCAAACAGATCGTGGACTTTTTCGGAGTTGATCGGCGGGGCTGCTACTGGCGTCAATTGTAACGGATGTTACACATTTGGGGTTGATCACGCATATGATCACAGGTGTTCTTTACATTTGTTGTCGAACACCACAATTGTGTTCTTGACATTTGTTGTTGAACCCACAAGATGTCAAGAGTTGCATTGTTTGCAGCTAAAGATATGTCGTTGCAATACGGCGTCCCGAAGGGCCACCTTGATGTTATCAGCCAATCAGAGCTGAGATGCATATTAACCCACCAAGCGCCTTAACGTGGAAAATCGTCGATAAGAAAAAACCTTGAATTCTTATCGACGATTTTCCATGATAAGCTCGACCAATCAGATTCGTTCATATCAAGGCTCCGATTTACTGTCCCAGCAAATTACTGCCAGCGCACCTAAGATTTACGCCTCCGAACTCACGCATATTTTTAAAATTTTGCACCCAGTAAACTCCCTCCAATATTTATGGGAATTACCGATTCTGGATCTGTGACGTGAGCGCTCCAAATGACGTGTGCGGCCAACAAGAACAGCACAGGAGATGGGAATGTACGTGAAAATGAAGGTGAATTATGTCAGCGGCGGCGGTCATACAAGATAAACTGCCATGGCGACGTGGTAAATGTTACAGACAGGACGAGAGGAGCTGGCCGTGGATGAAAGAGCAAGCAGAATTCTMGCTGGCAGCTTGAGCGATGGCGATGGCAGAATGGTTGCTGAAGAATCACGATGCGCAAGCCGCGTAATCGACAACAGAYGCGTTCAACGGCTAGCTGGCTTTGTGGACTAAACAGCGTGTTGTGGCAGAAAAGCACACTTGTATCGTGCAAGTCTGGGTGACGGCTAAAGTCAACGTCCGATACGTCAGCTTGGATCAGCTGGGCTTGGTAAAGCCGTACGTGGTTGTCTCGAAAGCGCTTGATTGATGACAGTCCGTGCTGAACAAGATCTGCGCGCTTCTCGATGCCGATGGAAGCCCTGGCAACCGTCTCGAGGGCAACCTGTGCAACCACGTTTCCAATTCCAGCCCCAATGTCAACAAACACGTCCGTATCCATAAAACCGATTACTAATCAATTTCGTCGTGCTGCTTGCCGTCAACKCCCCTGCGTTCTTGTCGGTCTTTCCGCTTGGTTGCCGAATATCCGCCTTCGTCACGGCCTTGAACATTTCCCACACAGTCGCGTGAGATGAACCAGCGATGTAGCTCGGTGCATGGTCTTCAGGATTTCGTACGCTCGCGATCGCCTTCTTTCTTTTACGCAGCCTTTT
>NSDO01000660.1:22411-43054 GCA_002286825.1 Lagenidium giganteum | reverse complement strand
GCCCGCACACTCGCGCACGTGCCATGCCATGCCGTGTGCCTGCTCGTGTGCAGCAGTTATGGTGTGGACGTATGGCAAGTAGCGGTGGCGCGGCACGCGAGCGCGCCTGTCATCGTTGTACGCGTATTTGTACGCGTACGTACACGTGCGCGCGCGCAGTGGGCTTGTCGCCGAGGCGCCGGTGTGAGTTGCCGCGCACATGATGCATATCCTCCGGGGGACCTGGAGGGCTGGTTGCTTTAGGGAGACGGGCTGTTGCTGCTCAGGCACGGGGTGTGAGTGACTCGAGGGTTGGGCCTGGAGCATGTGCCGTGTTTCCCGAAGTGCTGCGACCGGCGCTGCTTGAACTGGGATTCGTCGGAGGATGCGCGCAAGGAGTGCCTTGTGCGTGATTGTGGTGTATAGGTGAGAGCGCCGGTCTTGGAGGCTCTGGATGAGGATGGCTTGCATGAGGCCGGCAGAGCGGGCTCGCGTGATGTCGTCGCCCCAATGGCGGCGCCAGATGTGGTGCAATGTGACGAGGCTTCAACCGCCCAGGCCAATTGGACATACTGGCGCTCGGTCTTCGGGGTCACCCCGGGCTCTCGATGGCCAGGGTGCGGGATCTGCCCTTGAGCAACGGCGTCTGGCTCTGGTGGTGGGCGCAGCGTGAAGACTGCTTGGAACCAGTCGTGGTCCGTGAGGTTGCCGAATTGGCCTCTCCAGGTGTGGCGTAACGTTGCCCATAAGGTGCGCGCCTTGGGGCAAAGCCACGCCTGATGAAACGGATCCTTCAGTGGGGCCCTGAACGTGATGTGCGCTGGCGGGTGTGCCCCATAAATCTGGAGGGTTGGGCCGATGTCTGGGTGAAGGCCGATGCTGTCGCTCTTCTGAAACCAGGCTCGTGCAACATTGCGAACTTGCGAGGTATGTCTGATAGGGTGCCGATCTTGCTTGCCGGTGCTGCAAGCGGTGCGCTGCAACGTMGGGTGACSGTCGATCGATACGAGTTCCACRATATGTTCCCCGTCGGGTTGCGTCATGTGCTGGGTCCGTAGGAGCGGGCACGTGAGCAGCTGGGGGAAGGAAGCACACAGACGGCTGACTAGGAGCGCGAGCTGGGACGTGGAGCAGTTATTGCGGAGCGGATAGACCTGCTTGACCCGCCACGAGATGTGTCCTTCTTCATGCCATCGGACGTCCACAATATCGCGTATACGTGAGCCTGAACCGATGAGAGCCGTGAAGTCCGCAGCACTCAGCTCCTGTCCTGCTGGGCCAATCAGTGTCGCCGGTCGCGCGATGTCGAGCTCCATCCACCCCGGTCCCACGAGCCGGCCGTGTTGGTCGTGATCTTCCTGTGCCAGGGCGCGCCAGTCGGGCTGGGTGGCGTCCAGATGTATATGATAGGCCTTTGTGCCATCCTTTGCCGCTGGTCATGAATTGGCGCAGCAGGCAATGTGCTTAAGCAATTCTGTTCAACTCCGTCGGAGTGCGTGGAATGGCGTTGGCGGTCTCTATGACTGCGCGGCCGGCGTCGCTCATGCTGTGGAAATCCGGGACGTGGGTCGATGTTCGTCTCGGTTGACGTGGCGCAGGTAATGGGCCTAGGACGCTGCAGCGGTCGGGTGACATAAGCTACCGCCATTGCTTGGATGGCGGTCGTGAACAACGGTAGACCGATGCCGCCACTTGTAGGCTCCGCCGCCGCTGCTTCTTCCTTTAGCCAGCCGATGGCGCAAATGTTGTCGGAGGCAACACATCGCCATACGAAGTTGCGTATGAAGCGCTGCATGCGACGGCGTATGTCGCTGGCTGGCCACGAGTGACGGCAAATGTATAGCAGCTTGGGAACAATGATCGCTTGGGCGAGACGCTAACGTTGGAGCGCGTTGTTCGTCGTCGTGGTGGCTAGCGCGAGGCGGGCTTGGAGCTGGCCGATCGTGACTTCCCATGTGTGCGCGACGGCTTACGTGCGCCCAACTTGAACACCCAGATAGCGGACGAATCCGTCATCCCCCAGAACTCGAAAACCCATTTCCTCCATGTGTTGGGGCGAGGCGCCCAGAGAGATCGCGACCGATTTGCTGACGATGAGGCCCGAGCGTTGGCCGTAGTCTTGTAAGACGGCGAGGGCGACTTGCGTGCTGCGCTTGTTGTCCAGGTAGAGGGCCGTGTCATCGGCGAAACCGCCGGTGATGCGGGTTTGGGCGTCGTCCGCTGTGTCCGCTGGAAGCCCCTGGATTGCCCGATCTGTGTTTAGCTGACGATAGAGTGGATTCATCTCCTTTCAATGTTGGAATCTTCGAGCCAATTGCCATGTTACACAATCGACCTTCCTATCGTACTTACTGGCCTCAACGTGGCCAGGAACTCCTCCAGACAGGAATCGGATGTTGCTTGCACCGATGTCTTCTGCAGTAGATTGAGAAGTGATGAGATCACTGTCGCTTGCGCTTCTAGTGACCTCGAGGGGAAGCGACCTTTCACATATCCGCCCCCTCAACAAAAGATCCAAAGTCCCTAAGATACTACCTACTCGTTCCTAATCCCTGCTGATACCAATGCCACCTAAAAATTACCAATCATTGCATCATACAACTGCAATGAACTTGGTACACAATCGACCTCCGATGCCTTGGCTTGGCCACACCCGTTACACAATCGACCTCGCCTTCGACAGTGTGGAACCCACCAAAGCTTGTTACACAATCGACCTCCAAGCACTTGAGACTTTGCCACTCGAAACTTGATCTTCCCGGTGATACACAATCGACCTCACAGAAGCTTGAGTGACACGTCTGGGAAAACAGGAGTGCTTCACCACAGCCGCCCCTTGAGCAACGCCAAGAGAGAGAGTGAGCAACGCACTCCACACGTGGCCAACCAAGCTTCGGCACACATCGACAGCTATTGCTCCAGCTGGCGCTAGCGGCACGCATCTTCCAACACACGTCGAGCACCTTGCCGCGACCAATTCACCTCATGAGTCAACACTTGAGCTTCGGTCATCATCTCAACAGAGCGCAACTTCTTGCCAGACTTCAACTCGCACCATCACCCGTGGGTTGGCTATCAACAACAAATAGATAATCGCGCTCTCGCGCCAAACTCACAAGCTACCGCACTGAGTTCTCTTGAAGGAAGCCCATCGTTCGATTGCGAACCATCGACAGGATCGGGATGTCGGCTTCCTTGGCTTGGCAACTATCAGACGTCAGGACAACAAAGTGCACGGTGACATCCAGATACGCCGCGTGATACTCTTGAACCTCAGCCAGATAGCGACAGAGAAGCGCACCTTGTCGCTGGTACGGAGAGATGATGAACAGAGACTTCTTGCTTGTTGGAACTTGGGTGCGCAGCATACGGCTGATTTGTAGCACCAAATCAATGACGATTGCCACTTCCACAATGTTGGCAAGCTGATCATTGTCTTTAATACGGCGCGGACACCTTGGGCGATCTCTCACATCATTTTGCGAATCGATCCAAAGCCCACGTGCTTCCCCCACACAAGGCCCACGGTCTGGCAAACGCACATCAGCAGGTAATCGGAAGACGGCTTCGCCAAGTGCTGCAAAGGATACTCATAGAAGACTTGCAGCCACTTCGAGATTAGCAGATGACATCGACGCTGACCTTCAATCGTCACTCCAGTGTACTCCATGTTCCCTTGGCATCGTTCCCAGTACGGTACTGAATGCATCAATGACCAGGTCAACTTGTGACGTCGCTCACCATCAAAGCTTTCACGGAATTCTTCTGGCAAGCTTGAAAAACCTTGAAGTTGGTGCTCATCGCCAGCCATCACCAGCGTGTGTGTTTCCTTCCGAATGGCTTGAACAAGCACGGCTTCGGGTGTTTGAGCTCCTTCGTCGTCGTTTATTACAATGTGTAACCCCAGGCACCTGTATTCCGGACGGCCCAGCTGTGACAGCGTAGATACAATCACTTGTGCAGTTCGTAACGCTTCACCAGTTACCGCATTTACCCGGACCGCATATTCTTCCGGAGGTTCCATACTTCGCACGAATGGAGTCTTGCTTGATCCGAAGATAACACTTCGGTGCTCCTTCATCTCAACGGCAGGCACCCAAACGCAGCAACTGATCTCGCGGCACCACGCCTTGTTGCAGCAACCGGACCATCAATTCATCAATGGCAGCATTTGTCTCGGAGACAACTCGGATTTGGTCTTCTGCGGCACCCCACACACGCAGGCGCTTTGGCTTGGCAACCGACACGCGACCCAATCGCAATTCGCGAACTCGATGCGTCAACGCTTGCAGCGACCTGAACGGCACCTGTACGCCCGAATCGGGCATCAACTTTTGATAGATCTTCTGCTTCTCCATGATTTGCGTTCTGAACAGGGTTCTCCATCCACGCAACACTTCATCTTCTTCCGGTGCCCACACGCGAGAGATCGTTGTCGTCGTCGTCGTAGCGTCCACCGGATCCACTTGACTCGCTTGTTGCTCGTCCAACTCCGACGTCCGTCGCAAATGCGCCGCAATGGCTTGTGGTTCACGCTGGGGCCAATCCGYCTGTGCTGCACGCTCGTTGTATGCTACAGCCACTTCYTTACGCGTCTTTTGCTGTCTCTGGAGGCTTCGTGCGAATGCTGTTTGCTCCGCCGTCCATCGGAGAGCCGTGTTGATGCCTTTGACTTGTCGTAGCTTGTGTTGGCACGCCATCTTCGACGCTCCATCCATCCTTTCTTTTGACACATTATCTTGAATTCGGCCACCATGTCATCGAGCTTGCGCCCCTTGCGCGTGCCCGCAGCATGCAGCTTCACCCACGCCTTCGACCGGTCCTCCGGCCATTTGTCCCATTTCGTGGGCTGCATGGTAGTGGCGGCTTCATGGCTCGCTTCCTCGACGCTTTTCGCTGATCTGCGTCGAGTCACCCTGCTCGTGGGTGGGTTGGTGCGTGCTTTCTTCTTGCCTGGTGCCTTCGTCATCGTGTCTATGTCCAGCAAATCCTTGCTCCTTCGATCCTTTTGCTTCTGCTCCACGTCGCTCACAGGCAACCACTCTTCTGTCACTATCCTTCTGACCATCTCAGTGACTGTCCTTATTTCTTCCTTTTCCACTTTTGTCCGTTGTTCGACGGCCCATCGCTTGTTCTCTCTTCCATCGTTTCTGTTAGCTCGACTTAGCTGTGTTACACAATCGACCTCCTCTGGCGTCCCAGATTCCGTCTCATGATGTCCCTCCGATGTCCTCTGGCGTCCCAGATTCCTTCACCGTTCCACCCAGCCTCACATCGGAGCCTTTTGCCTTGTTACACCATCGACCTCTGATGTCTGCACCGTCGTTGGTCGATGTGCTTGTGTGCGATGCGACGAACGTCATCGTTCCACCCCATCTGGTTTTGGGTTAAAACCTCATGTCGTGGTCCCATCGCCCCTTCTCTCCCCTCATTCTTCAACCTCATCTTCTCCTCGACCTTGACATCTCAAGGTTTCATTGCTCTCTCATTTTCCAGCGAGACATGCCACGAGCTTCTTGCGCTTGTGACCGCTTCCAGCTGTCGTGTTTCTTGTCCAGCTTCATGACTTGCTGTCCAAGAGCGCCTCAGAGGCATAGCCCTACGCCTCCGGTTCAACCACGTACGTAAACGGTCGCTTGGTGATTGAGACTTGTCTTTTCACTCGCAGTATGCATCCTGACGAATGTTGTGCAGCCAACTCGGGCCCGCACCTTCACACATGCAACCAACTCGGGCCCGCATGGTGGTTTGGGTTCGTGGCAAGATTCCTTGTTCCCCCACGCTTGTCCAAATGTGTGCACCAACAGGGGATTATTGCGTTCTTCCACCTGGCCTCGTGATGCCTTATTTCCATCGCACCTCCAAGGACTGGCAGCCTCAGCATGCTCTAGTCGTTCGGCATGCGTTCTTGGCCATTGGTGTTCGGAGGATCCTCGCGTTCGTCCTCCGGCCTCGTGGTGCCTTATTTCCATCGCGCCTCCAAGGTCTGCTTCAATGCGCTCTCACATTTCGCGCAGTTTTTGTAATTGTTGGGTCACGCACTGCAACCACTGTCGTCGTATTCTCGTATTGAAACGCCTGGTTCTTTTCCAATGTGTCGTCTTCCGTATTGTTCTTGTACCATCTTCCGTTCTCCTTTCTGATTCCATCATCGTCTTGGGTGCAACTCATCTCCGAACCCGGTACACAATCGACCTTCGCCCCAGACAACTGGTGCCACCCGCCGACGTCTGGTACACAATCGACCTCGCCTCAAGTGACTGCTGCCACCACCCAAGCCTGGTACACAATCGCCCTCGCCTTGAGTGACTGATGCCACCACCCAGGCCTGTTACACAATCGACCTCCGCACCAGCGCTTGGTGGCACCCACCGTGCTCGGTACACAATCGACCTCCACCCAAGTGATGACGACCGACCGCTCCGCCGGTGTTACATAATCGACCTCGTGATCGAATAACTTGGCCTCTCACCGCTGTTGTGCTGGCTTTCGGGTTAGTGACATTTTCATTTTGTGCTGCCACACGCTCCTCCATCAGCCTCTGCTGAATAAAATGCGCGTGCGCCATAGCTTCTTCATGCCGCGACGTGATCTTCTGTCGCCATTTCAATGCTTCCTGCTCTGCAAGAGAGCGATCCTTTGGAGGAATCATGGCTTCCATCTGCGTTTGCGCATCCCACCCATGAACCAAGTAAAAGCTGGTCTGTTTGTACTGAAGGCTAACCGAGGTATTCAACGCGAACTCGAGTTGTTGCGCATACTCGTCCCAGTCTTGTTGCTTGGCATCCGTCACATAACACTTGATAGCCTTGACCGCCGTCTGGACCGACCTTTCTTGCTTCCCATTCGCCTGAGGCCTGTAGGCCAACGTTGGACGTGGCTTCCGATTCAGCATGCGATTGAGTCGTCTGAACTCCGTGCTCATGAATCTTGGATCACGATCGTGACGAACTTCCACTGCGCCAAAACGTCGGAACACTCCTGCGAGGTATGCTTCCGTCATTGATGCTGCCGAAGTGTCAAGATGATGAATCATGTGAAAAGCAGATGAAGCACAGCATCGCCGTATTTCCTCCATGTGTCTTGGGCAGCGGGGTTGCAAAATCCATGGCCAACACTTGAAATGGTCGACTCGCAACAATGTTTCCTGGTAATCGCCCCTGGTATCTTGGCTTGCCTTTGGCGGAAGCGCAATCTTCGCATGATCCGACGAACAACTCCACACTGGCAAACATACCCCACCCGTAATACTTGCTCTTCAGGTGTGCAAACACTCGACCCACTCCTTGATGAGCTCCTCCGCCTAGCTCAGTGTGGTATGCATGCATGATGTCTTCTTGAAGCACCTCTGGCACCACCAACCGCAAGACAACGTCGTTCTGATTCTGATGAGTTGGGCAATAGTACAACACCCCCCAGCGTCCAGCACATACAACTCGGCCACCTTTGCGACCTTCTTCACCGCTGTTGACGATGGAAACCAGTCAATGTTGTTTCGCATATACTGAATGAGCGCTTGACACCACTCGTCTTGCTCATGAGCTGCTGCAATGCGTTGGAATCTTTCTCTTGTGCGTCTTGCAGCATTCCATCATCCACTCGTAACGCTTGTTCCGGAGTGATATCGAACTCAGGGCTACTTCCTTCCTCCTCCATACTTTCGTGCGGCTGCCTGGGACTTGCTTGGGGTTCATCTCGTGGCAACTGTTCACGCCGGCGCTGGTTTCTGGTGACCGCGACCACCTGAGGTTTCAGCTTTATCTCATCCCCTTGGGCCGTCTCTTCATCAACCGATACAACAGTTGTGGCAAGGTGTTGAGCAACTGGAGATCTGTTTCTTCTTGGTCTGTCTGCACTTCACCATCTTCTTGCGAGATTGCAGCATGCGTGAGTCGCCGCAAACAATCACATCCTTGATGTTTCGTGCGCTCGCCATGGAGAATTCCAGAATGAGGCCATTGTACTCGCTCTCGTTGACTGTCAAGTCGGCCAACACACCATATCGCGCTTCAATCACCGTCCAGGTCGGCAGCGACCACAGTATTGCTCCAAACGATCCGAATTTAGGCTCTCGATTGCGTACACCACCATCAAAACTCAACAGGAATCCCTTCGTGTCTCTACGAAGGTCAGGCAATGGTCGAATCACAGGAGTGCTTGGCATTGCTTTCATTGGAGTGATGCTGGCAAGGACTTCATCCAACTTCTCTCGATGTGAACAACCACTTCATCAACGAATACCGGGTGTACACCCTGATTGCCTGGCCATAGAGATAGTGGCTTGCCGTGTGTAAGGTTTTCACCAACGCCAAGACTTCTTGTTCCGCACCGGTGTAACGAGTCTCTGTGTCCTTGAACACTTTGCTCACAAAACGTACAAGGTGCAGGATTCCGTCATGCTCTTGACACACCGCCGCATCGAATGCCCACGGGTTGGTGTACAGAATGATCACCAAGGGTCGATCATGTTCCATGTGCTTCAACGTGGGCGCTTGGCTCAGTTTCTCCTTGAGGGCTTCGAACGCCGTTTTGGCATGTTGTAATTGCGTTCCATCGCGTAGCTTGACATCGGTGATCTCATACAACGGCGCTGCAAAYGTCGCGAAATTGTCGATGAATCGGTGATAGTACATCAGACTGCCGAGAAACTTCTGCATYCYTTTCKRTGTCGATGGGARCGRCATGCTCATGATGGTYGTYAAATTCCTTGGCGMACTCTTYAATCCTTCTCGKGTGAKCACATGACTCAGAAACTCTAYCGACWGCTTTCCAAACGCGCTTTTAGGCAAACTGATGGTGATGCCCCAGTACTCGAACGACTCCAACAAGCAACGCAACATCTGGCACAGCTCGCTCCACGTGTTTGCACCGAAGTTGATGTCGTCTATGTACGATCGCCSGCAAATGACAGGGTTCACATTTCCTTCTTCTGCCACTCCACRATGGAAAMCATCATYCACCAAAGCGATGTCCGTTATAGTCCTCGCTTCATTCTCTTCCGTCTCAAGCTGTTTGATCTMAGAATCCGTCAGCCCGACCACCAGCATACAACATCCTTGGCCCTTGAGTCTTCGCACCATTCCCCACAAAGCATTGTCAATGATTCTTTGATATATCTGTGGTGCATTCTTCAGACCTTGAGGCATGCGAAGCCACTCAAAATGCCCAAGAGGGCAGATGAATGCTGTGATCAATCGTGCCCGCGTTGTCAATGGAATAGCCCAGTATCCACTAGCGTTATCCATGGAGCACATCCACATGACATGTGCAAAATTGTCCAGGCCATCATCGATCAGTGGCATCACATAGACCATGCGCTTGGTCAAAAGATTCACGCAGCGGTAGTCGATGCCCAATCGTATGTCGACACCCCCCCCCCCCCGCAAGAACCCTCGCAGCAGCTCATACAGCTTTCCAAGCAAATCAGGGGGGGACTCTCCTTGCACGCTGCGCCACAGGTGTGACTCCACCAACGTCGCAGATGCCTCCCTTGGCAGGTGGTGGCAAAGCATTGCCAGAACGGATGAAGCAATGCTTCTTGGCTTACAGGATGCCTAGGATGAGAAACGATCGAGCTTCAAACTCGGCGACCCAAACATCCGTCTCGAACACCACTTCTTGGCCGAGCTTCACCTTGACTGTCGCCATACGCAATGCCGTGATGGGTTCCTCAGACCCTCCTTGGAAGCTAGTACTCTCAGCGAACATCTTCACTTCCACACCCAGCATACGTGCCAAATTGGGATGCAAGACACTGATGTTCGCGCCAGTATCCAACATTATCGGTACTTGCAAGTCGTTCACTGCTCCAGCCATAAACACTTGAGTCATCTGGTGCTCTGGTGGCTCTCGTTCACGCCACCATCCTCTTCTCTCTCCGGGTCGCAGTTGGATTTGCGCTACTTGCACTCCAACCATTGACGCCTCCTGCTTCTTGTTCTCGTTTTCAGTTGTTTCTTGAGCCACATAGAGCTTGATTTTCTGTTGTTTCTGACTTTTTGTTTCCTTCACACGCTCTACTTCTCCGTTTTCTTCTTCTTCATTGTCTTCACACGCAACGACATACACTGTGCTCAATGCATCTGGGGACGGACGCCTTCTCTCTCTTCGCGCACGCCACTCCTTCTTCTTCCTCCTTCTCTCCCTCCTCTGAAGCTGTTTGTTGACCTCCCTGTCACGTACAGCGTTGACATCTCGCTGCAGGGCTAGTCGTTTAACTGGGCGGCAGCCTCATCCGCAGTCATCTCGCCTCCCTTCAATCGCTGTTGGGTTTCCATCAGCTGCTCGATCAATTCGCGACAGTACTTGGACGTGTGGCCAACCATATCCCAATTATCGCACTTGCGCAGACGGAAACATTCGCGGACATCATGACCAGATTTACCACACTCAGAGCAACGCGCGCGGGCATCCTGTGACTCACCGGAGCCCCATGTGCCCCGACCACCGTTGCGTGGGCCGTTTGGTTCGCGCTTCTTCTCAAACTTGTTGACGCTTGGGTTGTTCTCTCCTAAAGGGTCGTTGTTCTTCTTGGGCGCCGGTTGCTTCTTGCTTGGCGTGACCTGAGCAGTCTCGTACTGAGTGAGAATGTCTTCGAGCTCTTCGATGGTGTCGTATTGCCGGAACCTGAACGGCATTTGCCGCACCTTGTCATGCCGCGTATCGAAGAACTGTTGCAGGTGGTCTCGAAGATCCATTGGTCGGCGCCTTGAATTCATCCCTGCACGCAATGCAGCGGCCTTCAAGCGGTACAGGTAATTGGTGGCCAACTCATCTGTCTTCTGTGTCAACTTGTAGTATGTCAACCGCGACGGCGTGGCATCAGTGCAATACTTCTTCTTGAACGCCTGCTTGGTAAGATACCAATCTGCTTGTACCTCTGGTGGGAGTTGCTTGAACCAATTCCTGGCAGGATTGGTGAGGCTGTTTTCGAAAGTGCCCAGGCGCTGTGAAGGGGACCAGCCTGAATGTCAGCGGAGTGCTTCAGCTTCGACAACCATATGCGTGCTTCTTCAACACTTGTACGTTGACCGTCGAATGACCGAATGCTGACATTTTGTAACACGGTGGTCACATGTCGTGCTGCAGCATCCGTTTGCCATGACGTTGAAGCTGAGGGTGTTGAGGTCGGAGCATACCGAGCAGGTGCAGATGCTCCTGCGGGTGGCTTGCTCATTGCTGCTGCCACCTCAGCGAAATCACTGATATTCATATGGCCTTCCCGTACCATGGTGAAAAGCTTGTCAATTGTCGTTGCCATTGCTTCTCGGTTCGGTGGTGTCAACTCCATGTCTTCAAAATCCAGCTTCTTGGATGTCTTTTCAGGCTGTGAAGAGGGTTTGACTGGGATCCCGGTATCGTCTTCAACTTCATCTTGTTTCATGGCTTGGCTGACGTGCTTGGGTGCATATGATACCTTCGTCCGTGGTGTGTGGATCACATTGGATACGATGAGGTACTTTGGCTTCCCGTACTGCTTCCCTTGTGTTACTAGCTGTTGATACCGAATACCGATTGCGTTCGCTTCCGAGAGCGGATATGCTCGATGTGTATCATGAGTTGCTCGCTGTATCTCGAACCTTATCATTGGTGCCGATGCTGGCGCCTCTGTCGCTGGCGTTTCTTGTGTAGCTTCCATCTCTGTTTGAGTATTTTCTTCAACTTGGACCGCAGAGTCGTCAGCAACACTCTCTATGTTGATGGCAGACAGCTCCGATCCGGGCATACGCACCAGTTGTCGTGGAGTGCCTCAAAAATCGCGTTGGCGTATGCGATCGACTCTTGGACTCGCACGAACAACGATTCAACTTGTCTTTTCGTTCACTTCTTCTGTGTCTCCCTCAGTTCTTTGAATCGGAGTCCCGAAAGCTTTGCACACAGCAGTGGACTTTCACACAGTTCACTGTTGAGTAGTTGTCGACGACTCTCTCGCTTCTTGCTGGTTGTTGGAAGTGATCTCCTTTCAATCTTCGAGCCAATTGCTATGTTACACAATCGACCTTCCTATCGTACTTACTGGCCTCAACGTGGCCAGGAACTCCTCCAGACAGGAATCGGATGTTGCTTGCACCGATGTCTTCTGCAGTAGATTGAGAAGTGATGAGATCACTGTCGCTTGCGCTTCTAGTGACCTCGAGGGGAAGCGACCTTTCACATATCCGCCCCCTCAACAAAAGATCCAAAGTCCCTAAGATACTACCTACTCGTTCCTAATCCCTGCTGATACCAATGCCACCTAAAAATTACCAATCATTGCATCATACAACTGCAATGAACTTGGTACACAATCGACCTCCGATGCCTTGGCTTGGCCACACCCGTTACACAATCGACCTCGCCTTCGACAGTGTGGAACCCACCAAAGCTTGTTACACAATCGACCTCCAAGCACTTGAGACTTTGCCACTCGAAACTTGATCTTCCCGGTGATACACAATCGACCTTACAGAAGCTTGAGTGACACGTCTGGGAAAACAGGAGTGCTTCACCACACAGGTGTTCAATCTCAGTGTCCCGTGGGTCTAGTACTGGGCCCACCGACCGAGCCTGGGTTGCGGCTTGGACCACCGATGGGCTTGGATAGAGGTTGCGCAGTCGGAGCTTCAGATCGTTCAGACGATGGCGCCGCGTTCGTTTCCTCCGACGTGTGGCCGCGTGTTTGGCGCCCAGGAGCACACGGAGGAGTGCCTCTTTGTAATCGTCCCAACTGTCGATGATATTGAAATTGGAGTCTTGGCTTGCGACGAAGGTTTTGGCGCGGGTGATGAAGTGACGGGCGGCTCGTAGCTGTTCCTCTCGGATGCTGGCGTTGTTAGACCAGACCCGCAGCCTCCGTTTGCTCTGCGGCCTGTGGGTCGTGTGGATGACTTCCACCACGACGGCACGATGATCGGTGAGCGGCCCGACTTCGTCGGTGTACACAGCGTGGATCCAATGGAGCCTCGCTGCGGAGATATACACCAGGTCCAGCCGCGAGGAGCGGAGTTGTTCGCCCCCAACAGCGTAGAAATAGGTGTGATACCTGCGCATGTAGTCGGCCATGGTTTGTGGGGTCCAATCTTGCCCATGCTCCGCACTAAGGCTATCCACGAGGATGAGGCGATCCAGTAGTCGAGGCAAGTTCGAGCTGTGGTGTGATGCCGTGGTCCGATGGCTGCGATCACATGCTTGTAACGTACAATTGAAATCCCCTGACCCTTTTGTCAGCCGCGCCGCGACACCGGCCCCGCGAACGACCTCGCGTCGATAACGACCGCTGGCGCTGCCATCATCGCTGTCGTTAACGCCATTCCCCGTGAGGAAGCGGAACTTTCGCGCATCAAGCACGCACAGGCCATCCTCCACGCGCTTCCTCAGGCACGTCGTGGATGGCGCAATGGGCGATTTCACATCGAGCTGACGCAGTCCTACCACGCCTGGGAACAACTCGCCAGTGACGACCACCGTTTGCATGGCCGGGGTCTTGGCCCTGCCTTCGATGAGCTCGGCATAGCGATGCCTGGAGCCGTCGTTGGTCCTTCTGGAGATGGACTCGACGCCCAAGCCTTCAAGCCTGACGGCTCACGGAACCAAGGTGAAGGACATACTCACGTTGACTTGGGTCAGCTCTGGGCATACAGCATGGTCATCCAACGTACCGCCCTCAGCACCGGCGTCGTCGAGCGCAAGGAGATCAAGCATGTGGGCAGTTTCCGCACGAGCATGGTTTCAAGAAGATGGGCGCATCTGCAGTCATTCTGCGGTCGCCACGACACTACAGCTTTACAGCGGACATTACGCTCGACACGTCACCTTCAAGCTTGTGCGGGCGGCGGCGCAACCAGCAGCGGCACCGCAGCCTTCGCCGAAGCCGACAGCCGACAGCAGCGATGACCGTCCGCGCCGCTCTCAACCGACTCAGCTGGAAGAGGCTGCATCAAGATCCCACAGTGTCCGCGTCGGAAGCCCAGACCTTCCATCGCATCAAAGCTGGTCAATGGCTCCGCTGGGACCATGCGACCCGAACGACACGATGTCAATGCACGGAGTCTCTGGCGGACCCATACCACCGTTCCACTCAGCAGGCACGGGCACACCTCCTAGCTCTCTGGAAGCCGACGTCCACGTGGTCCTCCCCACATATGGCACCGCCATTGGGGCGACTTCGATCAACGTGCACGCACTGCTTTCGCCACCCAAGCGCTTCTCATCGCCGAGTTGAATGGCCGACGTGACCAACATTTCCTCATCGAAATGCACCCGCGGCTACTTACTTGGTTGCTAAGTCGGCTCAAACCTCGAGGTAACACTCGGAGCGCACTGGCGGAAACGCGGCGAACGCCGGGCTTCGTCCCCGCACCCGCTCCGTCACCAGCGACAACCACTCGACACACACGCCCGGCGGTCACGCTCCGGAGCCGCCACTGTCCCCGCAAGCGCAGCGCCCCGGCCAAGACATTCGTAAACACTTCGCGCCAGCCACCTAAATTAACCCACACCAACTTCTAGGCTAGTCAATCGTTACTGATGATCAGCGTGCGTAATAGACCTCAACAACAATACCTGCCTAAAACCGCTTTTCGTTCTCTTCTTCTGTGTCTCCCTCAGTTCTTTGAATCGGAGTCCCGAGAGCATTGCACACAGCTGTGGACTTTCACACCGTTCACTGTTGAGTAGTTGTCGACGACTCTCTCGCTTCTTGCTAGTTGTTGGAAGTGCCGCGACGTCTGCGGGACTAGCCAGCGGAAGGATGGGTATATGCGCAAGGCGATAATCGGCGCAATACACCTCACCTTTATCATCAGCATCCTTGGACAACCGCTCGACCAGTGCCATCTGACGCAACACTCACACCCATCGCACACGTTGATTACCCGACCGAAGCGTTGTCGGCGCACTCGGCGCTCGACCACAAAGAACAAAGAACAACCCGTCACCTTCCCTGCCACGTGGTAGACCAGACTCGTCACCAAGCAACCAGCAATGCTCGTCTCATGGCGTCTCTGGACGCCGCCCAGCGCCAGGCAAAGCAACATGCGCCGACGATCCCAGCTCCGACATGTTCGTCTTCGAACACGCCACGTCAATTCCACGTCGAGAGTGCCATCACTGCGAGGCTCGTAGTGAGCAGTGCGAACACAACTCCCGCTGCCTCTTCGATCAACACTAGCTCACGCCAGTCTTCGACAGCGGGTTCCGAGTATCCCGGGCACAAACAGCTGCCCGGGACCTCGCTTGTGAGTTTTCAGGCAAAATCCAAACTGAATTACGTAGTTACGGCGGCGGTCACTCGCGGCGCCACGTGGCGCTCTCAGATACGTAACTCTACACCTTGCACCCATAACAAAACGACTTGGATTCAGTATGGACAAATGCCCATACAATCCCCAAGTCATTGTGTTACCGACCCGCCATAACAAAACGACTTGTATTCAGTATGGGCAAATGCCCATACAATTCCCAAGTCATGGTGTTACCGACCGGACCAGCCATAACAAAATGACTTGGATTCAGTATGGGCAAATGCCCATACAATGCCAAGTCATTGTGTTACCGACCGAAGACACGCGGGCGGATCACTTTCTCCCCTTGCCTTTCGCCTTCCTGGTGCGTTGCGGCAGTGCCGTCCACAAGTCCTTGGCACTGCAACCACGGGCCTCTGCGTACGCTTTCACAAGGCTGGGTACATCTTCAGCCAGCGCACGCGCAGGTTCCCACGACGTCTTGATGTCGTCCAAACCGACCCATTTCACCAAGAGCTCCCAAGTGCCGGCTTGGTTCTTCCGATGGTCGATCAGCTTCTCTACCAGCTGGCCGCCCTCAGTATACGGCACGTGCTTGAGCAAGTCTTCGGTCACTTGGCGTTCCTTGTCAGCGTAGAACTTGAGCCTTGACGCATGCCGGACTATGATCTCGTATGGTGCGCACCGATTCTGCACCTGGAACGAAAAATCGCTAAGTACTTTGACCACACGCCATGGCCCACGCCAATTCAGTGACAACTTGCTCGACTTCGCTTGAACGTGTCCCACCAGCACAAAGTCACCCAGTGCGAATCTTGGCATATGCACACCACGCTGTCTGGCATGTCGCTCACGAGCCTTGCTGCGCTTCTGATTGGCCAACTCTGCCACCGACTTGTGCATATTGGCCAGCGCCACTCCCATGTCAGCAATCGCTTCACATTGCACCTCGGCAAGTCGATCGAGTGTCATTGGCTCGGTCGTGACTGGACAGTCCAACGACTTGAGTACGTTCATGGCTGGCAGACCAGTGAACACGGTCAAGGGTGCGCGACCACCAAGCTTGTCCGCGGGTGACGAGTTCAATGCTGCTTGGACCAATGGCAACAAACAAGGCCAAGCAGTGACGGGAAGCTTCATTTCGCTCAACAGCGCCTTCAACGCGCGCAAAATCACCCTGTTCGCAACCTCCACTGTACCGTTGGCAAACGGACAGTAGGCAGTCGTGAAATGATGGCCAGCTCCCACAAGCTGTCTTAGGCCATCAACAACTTGGTTCTTGAAATGGGATCCCTGGTCGGATACCCATACCTTCACAATGCCGAACCGCTTGAACCACGACGTCAGGCCTTCCACGACCACGTCAGCAGTTGCACTCTCGCACCCTATTAGCTCGAGATAGTCAGACAGGTCATCCTTAATGACCAAAACGTAGCGTAGCTCCACACCACCCTCACTGGTTTCACCGGCTGGCAGCTGCAAAAAGTCAAAATGCAGCACCTCGTTAGGCTTCGTGGCATGCMGYGCTTCGCCGAACGGTCTTGGCACGTGGCGTCCACCGGCTTTGTCACAATGCAGACAACGCTTGACAAATGAAACAGCATCCTGCGCGAGGCTTGGCCACCAGAAGACATYAGCCAGAGCGCGCACGGTCGCGTGTTCACCACGGTGCCCACCATATCCAGCATGGGCTATCACGCACAACCGGATCTGGAGCTCAAGATCCTCTGCTGGGATCCACACCTTGTCGTCGACTGTCACGAGAACGCCACGCGTATCATCTCGCTTCAGCTGGTCACCAAGGCTGGTGCTCTCTGCCTGGGCTTGCTCCTGGAGCTTGGTAATTTCAGCCAGACTCGGCCACTCGAAGTCAGCTTGCTGGAGTGGTGAAACATGACTGGCGACGACGAGTGCCTTCACCTTCAACGTGGTGGTTGCTGGTGTCGTCGCACCCCACCGAGACAGTAGGTCACCCCACACATTGGCATCACCTGGCACGTGCTCCACCTCGTAGTTGAACAGCGAGAGCATCATTGCCCAGCGCTGCAGCTTGTCGGCTTGGTACCTGGCCATTGTCCCATCAACTGACAGTGGGTCAAAGATGTAGACCAGGTTGCGGTGATCGGTGAACAGCTTGAATCCACCGGGTCGGAGCAGGATGTAGTCCAGGCGCTTGCACGATTCCACAATCGCGAACGCCTCCTTCTCGACAATCGGCCACCGCGTCTGCGCGCCCTTGAAGCTTCCACTGAGGAAAGCAAGCGGCTCATGTCGCGGCGTGTCAAGCACACGATCGGCATCGTCGGGCGGCACCTGTGTAGCAACGGCACCCCAGTGCGCCATGCTTGCATCGGTGAACAGGCACACAACCCAGTCAGGCTTCGGGTGCGCGAGTGGCACCATCTCGACCAGTGCATTCTTCAGCTGCTCGAGACTGACGTGGTGCTCGTCGCCCCAGCCAAGCGGCTCAAGTGGCACCTTCACGAGCTTTGCTTTCTTCCGACTCCTGGCTTCTGTCATCGCTACCTCCAACAATGCGTACAGCGGTGCAGTGAGCGCGGCATAGTTGGGAATGCTCATGCGCATCCAATTCGCAACGCAAAGGAGCTGCTGAAGGCCGGCCGCGGTCCGCGGTGGCGGCATCGCCACAAGTCCAGCACACGTGGACAGTGTGTGATGCCATTTTTCGAGATCACGCGGCCGCACCACTTCACCTGCGCCTGGAAAAACGAACACTTTCCAGGATGAAGCTTCAGGCCGTAATCTTCACACAGCTGAAGCACTTGCTTCAGCACCTTGAACAGCGAGTCTTCCGTCTTCGCGTAGCCCAGGATGTCGTCCAGCCAAGCGAGTACTCCGCGGTACAGGAGCTCGCCGAAGATGATCTCCACGGCACCTTGGCGGTACGCGACCGCATCCGTGGCGCCCATCGGCACTCGGCGTGTAGATGGCGCGATGGGTTGCGAAGGAGAACAGCTCTCGCGAGTCTTCATGCAGAGGTAGCTGCCAATAGCCTCGAAACCAGTCGAGGCTGAAGTACACCTCCGATCCTTCGAGGTGCGTGGCGGCAACGTCGAGATGAGGCATTGGCCACGGCATTGGCTCCGTGCAAGCGTTCACAGCGCGCGTATCAACCGTCATTCGGAACGTGCCCGGCTCCTTCTTCGCCACGATCCGCGGTGGTGACGACCATCTGCTACGGCGGTTCTCGACAACAAGACCGGCTTCCAGCAGCGCTGCCACGTGCTGCTCGAGGAACGCCTGGTGCAGTGGCGGGTACCGGCGAGCCTTCACCTTGACTGGCACTGCATCAGGACGCACCCTGACTTGCATCGGCGGTACACGGACGGGAGGTCCTCGACCAAACTCCGTCCGGAAGATATCGACACACCGCACAAGCAGTGCTCGTAGCTGCGACGCACTCGCAGCACTAAGCCCTTGGGACTCTGCTTCCTGCATCTTCTCCTCCAGGATGGCCACAACATCGCTGGTTGACGGTTCTTCGAGCGCCGGCGTTGCCATGCGCCACTTTCTGACGTCGTGGTCGCTTCCGCTGGGACGTCGTTCCACTCGACACCCTGCGCGCCATCGTGCGAGGCCACGTCATCAACGACGGCGTCGCCGAACGCACGGAGCTGCAACTGCTGCATCCGCTGCGGCATTCCGTCGGCAGCAGCCGGTGTCTCCATACACCACTCTTCCTGCTGCTTCCTGGCAGTAGTGAGCAAACCGTCCGTCGAATAGCCGAGCTGGGTCATCACAGGTCGCCCCATCGTCATGGACACAGACAGGTCTTCCTCGTGGATCCAGCACTCGAGCTGGCGCAGCAACAGCGGGCCTGCTGAGGTGCTCAAAGTGACGACCGGGAAGCGCACCTTCCTTGTCACCTTGATAGTGGCGTCGCCCACTGGCGACAGGGCCACGGCTGGCACAGTTGCCACCGCAACGAACGCGCCGCGTGCTTGCAGCGCGGTCACGAGGCCACACGAGACCAAAGACGTGTCGGCGCCCGAGTCCAGCAGGACGCCATGGACGACCAGACCTTCAATGTCTGCGGTCATCGTCCCCCGATCTTCATTCTGGGGCACATTCCCACTTGTTCCTTCGGTCATACTTGACGTCGGCGGGATTTTCAAGCCCTTCATTCCTGGGCCACTGTCTCCACTTTTCCCACGCTTGCGGAACTCATCCCACAGACGGGCTTTCTCACCAGGTTCGACGTGAGGGCAATCTCGGACCACGTGGTTGCGGGTAGAGCCTTGTCACGACGTCGCTCGTCGGGCTTCCGCACGGGTTGCTCCTTGTGTGGTGGTGGTTGTTCTCTCCTTGGCGCTGCGGGCTGCCAGACGAGGTAGCTCTTCAGCAACCCGCTCCCCCACGTGGAGAACTGCACCACGTCGCTCTTCTTGGACTTATGCTGCTCCTGGCCTAGCTTCGATTGGACAGCGTCGCGGAATTCCTTTGGCTTCAGTGCCGCGACCAGGTACTTGACGAGCTTCTCCTGCTCCTTGTCGAACATGACCGAATCCATGTTGTGCTCTTCAAGCACACGATGCATGTCCGAGTGTAGCTTGCCCATACGACTTCTTGCATCCGGGAGCGAGACATCCATGSGCACCCGGGTCATTGCCTTGTCAAGCGCGACATAGTCTTCGTACTCGGGCGYGTTAGCCTCAGCAAAATAGGCGATCCACTCAGCCTCGGTCACTTGATCGACAGGCTTCTGCAGCTCGTACATACAGATCAGCCGCTTCGTCCGCACCTCAACACAGGCACCAGCAGGCATCACAAACGGCTTGCTGTAGGGAGTTTCAAATGCAGCCAACGCGTAGACATACGTCTCGTACGCGCGCATAAAGGCCCGACGCTCCTTCATCGTGCTTCCATGGTAACGTGGTGGCATCGGTAGTTGCGGGGCATTTGTCAGGCGCCACGCGCCCGCTTCTGGGGAGACGTCTTCCATGTCGACGTCTTGATCTTCCATCGCAACAGGCGGCTTCCCTTCGGCATTAAAGCTGAAACCGGCCCAGATGGAGCGGCGAGACGACCTTCGTTCGCCTTGACTTGCTTGCTCGCTTGCACCGGCACTGGTGCTAGCGGTTCTTGTACGTTCGGAAGCCCGCGTGGCTTCCTCCAGTGCAGCCAGCATGTCGCCAGTCGACTGCGGCTTCCTTGCATTCATGCTCTTCCAAGCCCAGTGACTCGGGTCACTAAAGTTAACTTTGTTCCGAGTATCCCGGGCACAAACAGCTGCCCGGGTCCTCGCTTGTGAGTTTTCAGGCAAAATTCAAACTGAATTACGTAGTTACGGCGGCGGTCACTCGCGGCGCCACGTGTCGCTCTCAAAAACGTAACTCTACACCTTGCACCCATAACAAAACGACTTGGATTCAGTATGGACAAATGCCCATACAATCCCCAAGTCATTGTGTTACCGACCCGC